>JAQZBX010084876.1:0-13198 GCA_029593785.1 Cabassous unicinctus | reverse complement strand
GAAGGGTAAATCTGGTCCTTGTTTACTCCACCCTGGCCTAAAGTGGAAATCCTTCTTAATCCTTTTAATGATTAACAGTAATACATTTAAAGTTCATAGTCAAGCTCCTGGCCCCTGGTAAGCATTCAATAATGGCAATAATTGTGGTGGTGATGGTGATGGTGGTGGTGATGGTGGGTAGTGTTACAGTTGTTGTTCTCATTATGATTATTGCAATTAAGATTCCCCAGCAGTCAACAGCCTGTGAGTACATGTGAGTCCACATTAACAGCAAAACAGATTTTATTTTTTCTTCTGCAAAATCTCTCCATTTTCTCTGGGTATGTCCAGAAAATGTCATACATATGCTCTACTTCTTTGTGAGTATTCTTCCACTAATACTGTTGTTCTTCCACCATCCATCCTGGTTCTTCGGGGCACTGTGGGCCTTGTAACTTCTCCAACACTGCTCTGCTAGCCCCATGTTCTCACCTACATCTCTGCTGAGCATTATAGACTTTTCCGCTGACCCAGGAGACACCATCGTCTCTGTTTCTGTTCTTCTGGATCCAGAGATGTCTGCTCTGTTGGGTATACCCCGAATCCTCCTGATACCAAAGCTGTGTAGTGATCTGCTCCAAATGATGGGGAGGTCATTCTCCCTTAGACATCTGGTTCCAGAGGAAGCAAAACTGCCTGTACTCCAATGTCTTCCAAACTGTTTAGAGCACCAGCTCTTTCTGATTTCACTCTCAGCACCCCTAATGTCCATAGGATACAAACACTCACTTTCTCTGGCGTGTTCACTGCTACAATCTACACGTAACACAATGACTGGTACATATTTATTCATCATTAAAAGAGTTTTGAGTGGATAAATGAGCACAACAGGGATTGCACTAAGAGAAAACATGAGGACTCCCCACCAACAACAAAGACTTTTGTTCTAGACACATGAACTGTGCCTGACTCCTTCTCCCATTGCAGAAACTTCACACGACAGGATCATCAGTCTCCATTACACACAGCTATCTGGCAGAAGAGCCCCTCCAATATGTCAGTCATGCCAAGATATATCTGGAACCTCAACTGTACCATCAGGCAGTAGACCAGGAAGTCACTGCTATCTTATTTCCCATCTTAAATAATGTCCAGTTATGTTGTCCAGCCAAGCCCTCCAGACAGTGCTAAACAATATGCAGCAGGTGATTTCTACATAGTTCAAAGAGCACAATGCCTGCAAAATAAAATGCACCTAAGTGGCCCATAAAATTTAACGTTGTGCAGAGTCGTAGCTCAGTGGCTGAGCGCCTGCTTTGCATGTACGAGGTTGCAAGTTCAATCCTGTGTACCTCCTTAAAAAAAAATTAACATTGTATTTCTTCTCCTTCTTCTAAATCCATCCCTTCTTGATGCAGAAAAACAGATTCTAAAAAAAACTATTTCCAACCCCTCTTGCCATAAATAAACATTCCAAAATATATGCAAGTCACCTTCTTTCCACCACTTACTTTCCTTTCAGCTCACCCCAGCCAGAGGGGGTCTCACTCAAGGCAAAACAATCTTAAGGTTCCTTCTTCAGTGGCTGTGGCATGCACCACCTTCCCCTGGAAGTGAGAACATTTCTTTCCATCACCCTCCTTCACCTTCCCTGCAATCTATTATATGTTCCATTTCCTCAAAAAGTCAGGGAATTAACAGGATGCACAAGGATACCACATTGCCAGTTGAGCCCCACAAAACTGTAAAAACAAAGCAAATTGCCACATAAAATGTGGCTTTTGCCACAACTCACAGTTTAAGCCCTAACACGGCTATGCAATAGCATTTCCTAAGGAAGAGTAATAATGTCTCCAGGGTATAATGCATCTGTTGTAAACTAGAATTACATTCCTGCTATCACACTGCAGGATCTCAGCACAGAACCAAACTTTAACTGATCACAGTCTTGAGGGTAACCCATTGACTCTTTGAACAAAGTATTTTGAAGGTGCCCTGGCAGACAACGACCAGAGTTAACTGCTCCCTAAGGCTCCTGCAGTGGTTGAGGATACCGATGTTACAAGAGGCCTCTTTTCCTGGGCCCTCTATCTAGGATGAAGGCCTTAGCAGTCTTCTGAAGTCTGTTAAGGTACATGGTTAAAGAAAATGCTAGACATCCTAATCATGTGCTTTGAGTCCTTGGCTCTCTCAATATGTTCCATCTGCTGCTGAACCTGCTCCCTGCATTGCCAAGCAAGGAAGACTGGGGGGAATTTTAGCAATTGAAACTCAGTTGGCAGATCTAAAAGGCCTTCAGTTTCTGCAGCTAGCAGCTCACCTATCCCTCAGAGACCCAGTTAGTATCATCTACCCTGTGAGTCATGGAACTTGTTGTACTGCAGGCCAATCTCAGAGCATCTGACATACATGATTTGATTGAGTTGAGATGCTGCTAGAAAGCTTTGTCATGGCATCCATTACCAGTCTGCAACCAATCTGCAGCTGGTTGTTGAGGAAATTTATCTTCCTTTGCTGAGCAACAACAGGAAAGTGTCCCTGTGCCTCAGCAGGCTGATATACCAGTGCAAAATGTAGACAGAGCTAGGTTCAAGCTCCAACCACACAGTCTCTGAGAGCATGTGTGAGGCCACCTTTAGCTAGACTGGTGAAGAAAAAAAGAGAAAGGATACAATGGCTATAATCAGAAATGAAAAGGGAGGCATTACTACCAACGCCACTGAAATATAAGAGGATAATATGAACAACTGTGTGCCAACAGATTTGATAACCTAGATGAAATGGATAAATGCCTAGATACACACAAACTGTATATTAAAGAAGAAATAAAAGATCTCAACAAACCAATAACTAGTAAAGAAATTGAATCAGAAATCAAAAACCTCCCAACACAGAAAAGCCCAGGACCTGATGGCTTAACAGAGAAAATATACCAAACTTTCCAAGAAGAATTAACATCAAAACTGCCCAAACTTTAACAAAAAATTGAAGAGGTGGGACTACTTCTTAAAATTCATTCTACAAGATCATCACCACCCTCATGCCAAAGCCAGATAAAGACACCACAAGAAAAGAAAATTACAGACAAATATCTCTCATGAATATAGATGCAAAAATCCTCAATAAAATACTAGCAAACCAAATACAACAACATATTAAAAGAATTATACACTATGATCAACCAAGATTTATCCCAGGTATGCAAGGGTGTTTCAATATAAGAAAACCAATTAATGTAATATACCACAGTAACAGAGTGAAGGAAAAAAAACCTACATGATCATCTCAATTGATCCAGAAGAGTCCGTTGACAAAATCCAGCACTCCTTCTTGATAAAAAACACTTTAAAAACCAGTTATAGAAGGAAACTTCCTCAATATAATAAAGGATATATATGAAAAACCCACAGCTAGCATCATATATAATAGTGAAAGAGTGAAAGCTGGCCACTTTCACAACCGTTATTCTACATTGTACTGGAAGGTCTAGCCAGAGCAATTAGGTAAGAAAAAAGAAATAAAAGGCATCCAATTCGGAAAGGAAGAAATAAAACTTTCCCTATTTGCAGATGACATGATCCTATAAACAGAAAATCCTGAAAAATCCACAACAAAGCTCCTAGAGCTAATAAATGAACTCAGCAAAGTGGCAGGGTACAAGATCAACACCAAAAATCAATAGTGTTTCTATACACTAGTAAGGAACAAGCAGAAGAAATCAAGAAAAATAATTCCAACTAAAATTCATGCTTATTTTGTATAGAACTTCTGTTTTGGGTGATAGAAAAGTTTTGGTAAATGGACAGTTGTAATGGTAGCATAACATTGTAAATGAAATTAACCCCACTGAATTATTTATTTGAATGTGGTTAAAAGGGGAATTTTTAGGTTGTATATATGTTACTATAATAAATTTTAAAAGCCACAAGGACTTTACAACATAAACAGTGAACCCTAATATAAACTATGGGCTATATTTAATAGTATATTTAGAAGAATATTCTTTCATCAACTGTAACAAACTTACCACACTCATGCAAAGTGTTTACAATAGGGGAAACTGTGTGATGGGGGCGGTATATGGGAACTCTGTCATTTCCACATGAGATTCTGTAAACCTACAACCTCTCAAATAAAAAATAAATAAGTAAAAGAGTATAGGCTATCAATTTGACATCACTATTGATGTTGACCTTGACCCCTGGCTATGGTAGTGTTTGCCAGTTTTACCCACTATAAAGCTATTCTTTTATCTCCATTTTCTGTACTGTATTCCTTGGAAGGAAGTCACTACATGGAGTCCAAACTTAAGGGAGTGGGGGGTTATGTTTCACCTCCTTAAAGGCAATGTATATACATAAATTATTTGGAATTTTTCTCCATGGGAGATATGTATCTGTTTACTAAATATATATTTTTTTTTTGTATAATTTTCTGCATGTATTCTAAGCTAAACATGAGTTCATGCTGGTGTCTCCAATTCTAATCCAGTATCATGAGTCATTCTACTCTTTCTTCCTTGATTGTCTGTAACCTCCCACTCCATCAGTGAGAAACCTAACTCCCACCATCCACCATCAGTCATCCACTGATTTAACTGTCAAATTCCAGTATACATATACAGGAGTTTCAGGATTTTTAAACCGTATTCCCATGAAAAGCAACTTTGCCAGCTACAGTACAGTGCTTAAATATTCATTTCTTTTCACCCTTAGTCGTATAGTCTCCACTCATTTCCAAAGCTATTTAGATCAGCATTTTCCCTACCCCCTTCAGTTAAGCTGTTTCATACATTTGTAATACAGTTAAATTCTTTTGTCCCACCTGCATTCCATCCTGAAATACCCCCAATCTCCTAAGTGATTTTTTTCAAAATTGCCTATATTAACGTTCAGTCTTAGTGCTGCAATGTTCTATGGGTTTTAACAAACACACTGTCATGTACCCACCCTTACAGAATATTTTCATTGCCTTAAAATAATCTCCTGTGCTTTGTCTCTTCAACCTACCCTCCTTCCCACCCCTGGCAACCACTGACCTTTTTACTAACTCTATAGTTTTGCCTTTTCCAAAATGTCATAGAATTGGAATCACGCAGTATGCAACCTTTTGAAAGTAGCGTTTTCACTTAGCAATATGCATTTATGATTCATCTATGTTTTTGCATGGCTTGATGGCTCATCCCTTAATGCTGAACGGTTTTCCTTTCTGTGGATGTACCATTCACATTTGTTGATCCTCTCACCTATTTCAAAACATCTTGGTTGCTACCACTTTTGGGTGTTCATGAATAAAGCTGAAGTAAACACTTATGTGCAGGTTTCTGTGTGGACATAAAGTTTTCAAATCAGTTGGGTAAATACGTAGGAGCATAATTGCTGACCTGTATGGCAAAGCTATTTTTTTTTGCTTTGTAAGAAACTGCCAAGCAGTCTCCCAAAGTTGCTATAGCATTTTGCATTCCCATTAGCAACAGATGAGAGTTCTTGTTGCTCCACATTCTCAGTAGCAATTGGTATTGTCAATTTTTTGGATTTTATCTATTCTAATAGGTGTGTAGTGGTATCACATCATTGTTTTAATTTACAATTCCCTAGTGACAAATGAGGTAGAGCATCTTTTCATATGCCTATTTGCCATCAGTATATCTTTTTTGGTGAGGTGTTTGCTAAACTTTTTTGTCCATTTTTAATTGGGTTATTTTTTTCTTATTGTTGAGTTTTAAGAGTTATTTGTATATTTTAGACACAAGTCTTTTATTCAGTATGTGTTTTGCAAATATTTTCTCCCAGTCTGTGGCTTGTCGTTTCATACTCTTATTAGTTCTTTTGAAAAGCAGAAGTTTTTAATTTTAATAAAATCCAATTTCTTACATTTTTATTTTCTTCTATTTTTCTTTTGATGTTGTATCTAAAAACTTATTGCCTAATCCAGAGTCACTTAGATTTTTCTCCCATCTTTTCTTCTAGCAGTTTTATAGGTTTTTGCTATACATTTAGGTCTAGGATCCGTTTTTATTTAATTTTTATGAAAGGTGTAAGGTTTGTGTCTATGTTTTTTGTTTTTTTTTCATACAGGTGCCCAGTTGTTTCAGCACTATTTATTGAAAAAAACATCCTTTCTTCTTTGAATTGCCTTTGCTCCTTTGGCAAAGATCAGTTGATGATATTTTTTTAGGTCTATTTCTGGGCTTTCTATTCACTGATCTATTTGTCTTCTCTTTCATCAATACCATATTGCCTTGATTATTGTACCTTTTTAGTAAGTCTTGAAATTGGGAAGTGTGAGTCCTAACTCCATTATTATTATTATTATTATTATTATTTAGTATTTTGTTGGCTAGTCTAAGTCTTTTGCCTTTCCATATAAACTTTAGAATCAGTTTGTTGATATCTACCACATAGCTTGCTGGAATATTGATTGGAATTGCATTGAATCTATAAATCAAGTTCAGAAGAATTGACATCATAACAATATTGAGCCTTCCAATCTATGAAAATGGAATATCTCTCCATTTGTGTGGCGGGGGCCGGGATTGTCATTTATTTATTTTATCAAAGTCGTGTAGTTTTCCACACATAGATCCCGTGCACAATTTATGTTTACCTCCATAATATTTCTTTATGTATATGTGTGCCCTTATAGGTGTTTCTTTTGTCTCAAATTCCAATTGTTCATTGTTGGTATATAGACAAGCAATTGACATTTGTTTATCTTGTATCTTACAAGTTTCCTATAATTGCTTATTAGATATGGGAGGTTTTTGTCAGTTCTTTGGGATTGTCTGCAGGGACAATCATGTCATCTGTGAAAAAAACAGTTTATCTTCCTTCCCAATATGTATAACTTTCATTTCTTTCTTGTCTTTTTGTACTATCTAGGACTTCTCATATGATATTGAGTAGGAGCGGTGACAGAGCACAACCTTGCCTTAGTCCCAGCCTTAGGGGGACAGAGTCCAGTTTCTCACCATTAAGCATAATATTAATGTTGGATTTGTGCAGATTTTTTTTTAAAGATTTATTTATTTACTTGATCCATTTTAAACGCCCCCTTCCCCATTTTGCTGTTTTGTGTCCATTCGCTAGGCAATTCTCTGTGCCTGTTTTATCTCTTCTCATCCTCCTCTTCCTCCAGTCTTCACCAGGATTCGATCCTGGAGACATCCGATGTAGGAGAGAGGTGTTCTGCTATCTGTGCCACCTCGGCTCCTGGTTTTCGGAGCTTTCGGAGCATCTCGTCTTGTCTCTCTCCTTTTACGTCATCATCTTGCTGCATGGCTCCCAGGGCCTGGCGGCTCACCGGCACACAGAGCCTGGCAGCCCATGCGCCTTTTATATATATATATATTTTTTTTATTTTACTGGGAGGTCCCGGGGATCGAACCCAGGTCCCTCCATATGGCAGACGGATGCCCAACCATTTGAGCCACATCTGCCCCCTGTGCAGATGTTTTTTATCAGGTTAAGGAAGCCCTCCTCTATTCCTAGTTGTCTGAGAGATTTTATCATGAATGGGTGTTGGGTTTTCTCAAATGCTTTTCTGCAGCAATTGATATAATCATACAATTGGTCTTTGGCATCTTGATGTGATATAAGTACATTAATGATTTTTACATGTTTTACCAGCTCTGCTAACCTGCAATAAATCCCACTTAATCATAGTTTATAATTCTTTTTATACATTGTTGGATCCGATTTGTTAATACTTTGTTGAGGATTTTTGCATCTATGTTCATGAGAGACAGTGGTCTGTAGTTTGCCTTCCTTTTTCTGGTTTCAGGATAATTTTCGGGATAATTCTAATGTCTTTTTCTAATGTATTTTTCTGATTTTGGTATTAGGATAATTTTGGCCTCATAGAATGAGTTAGGAAGTGTTCCCCCTGCTTCTATTGCCTAGAAGAGTCGGTGGAGAAATGATATATTTTCCTTAAATGTTTGGTAGAATTTACCAGTGAAACCATCTGGACCTGGTGCTCTGTGTTTTGGAAGGTTTTTAATTATTGTTTCAATTTTTTCAATAGATTTAGGGCCATACATCCGATCTATTTCTCTTTGTCTGAGTAATGGTAGTTTGTGTTTTCCAGAGAATTGGTCCATTTCATCTAAGTTATCAAATTTGTGAGCATAGAGTTGTTCTTAGGATTCCTCTATTATCCTTTTAATGTCCATGTGATCAGTAGTGATAAAACTTTTTCCTTCACTTTGAAGCATAATTTCACTGAACGTAGAATTCTAGATTGGTGGGTGTTTTTTCTTTCAACTCTTTAAATATTTCACTCCACTCTCTTCTTGCTTCCATGGTTTCTGACAAGAAGCCCACTGAAATTTTTGTTTTTGCTTCTCTGTAGTTAAGGTGGGCTTTTTTACTGCTGACTTATTTAAAAATTTTCTCTTTGTCTTTTGTTTTCTGCAGTTTGAATATGATAGGCGTGGTTTGTGAGTGGATGGGGGGTTACTTTTCTTGCTTGGTATTCTCTGCACTTTCCTGGATCTGTGGTTTGGTGCCTGTCATTAGTTCTGGAAACTAATGACACAGCCATTATTACTTCAAATATTTCTTCTACTCTGTTCTCTCTTGCTTCTCCTTCTGGTATTTTAATTACATATATGATAAACTTTTAATATTGTCCCACAGTTCTTGGTTATTCTGTTCTTATTTTGGCGTTGTTATTCTTTGTTCTTTTTTGTTCTTTTTGCATTTCAGTTTGGAAAGTTTCTACTTAACTATTTTCAACTCCAGTGATTCTTTCCTCAGCCATCCTGCATCTACTGATGATCCTGTCAAAGGCATTCTTTATTTCTGTTACTGTGTTTTTGAGTTCTAGGATTTCCTTTTAATTCTTTCTTAGGGTTATTATCTCTGCTTACATTACCCATCTGTTCTCTTACATTGTCTACTTTTTCCATTAGAACCCTTAACATATTAATCATAGTTAAGTTAAATTCCTTATCTGATATTTTCATCATCTGTACCATATCTGATTCTGTTGCTGATGATTGTTTTGTCTCTTTGGACTGTTTTTTCTTGACTTTTGGGATGCTTTGTAAATTTTTTGTTGAAAGTTGGACATGATGTATTGGGCAATAGAAATTGAGCTAAAAAGGCATTTAGTGTGAAGATTTATGCTAAGCTGGCTAGGAGTTGCATTGTGTTTAATGTGTGTTGTAGTTACAGGTATCAGAGGCTTTGAATTTCCTTCATGTCTCCCCTCATAGCTTGCCTATATATTGCTCCTCAGAAAGAGACTGTGTCTCACAGCTCTATCAGTTGTCATCTACTGTTATTATCCTGAGGCCTTGTTGGTGTTGTGGTAAGTTATGGGAAACAGTCTATAACCTTTCCATTAAGCTTTAATCTTTTTGTGGGATTATGTCTCAGGGTTGTGGCTTTCATGGGTATTTTTTACATTCCTCCAGTGATATAGCTTTTTCCCCTCCCTCCTACTCCCTCCTCTGGATGCCACATTCCAAATCTATTTCCTTGAAGCTCTGTCCCCTGTTGACCATGTGATTCTCCCCCTCAGGTAATATAGGAAGACTGGTGGGAAATTCCTTTCCCCCAGCTGGGATAAGCTTTCAGACTGTGCTTACCAGCAATATCTTATCTCCTGAAGAGTGAATCTTTGTTCTGGAGAAGGTTCTGGGCATGTCTCACAATGATTACTCTTTGTCTCTCTTTGCCAGAGCCACAAGGGCATCTTTCTCAGCTTCTTATTGTTAGAACATGGTAGGAGAGAAAACCTACAAAATTGTGCCCCACCTGCCAAGACTGTAGCCCCCAGGAGTTTCTCAGTCTCACACAAGCACACACTTAACCTCCAGCAATTCACCCACATTGCCATTAAATTGCTCCTACTAGTTAATGGTTCCTGCAGCTTTTGCTCCAGGTAGGCAAATTTTGCTTGCTGTATCTCTCTGAATGCTCCTGTTCCTACAGATTTTATAGTATTGACTTGCCCTGCAACAACAGTTCTCTAATGAGTCCAAGAAGAGCTGCTGATTTTCAGTTTGTCCACTGAATGGGAGTGATAATATCCAAGCCCTTTACATGTTGAGGTTAAAACAGGAAGTTCCTTCCCTTTTCTTCATACCATTGTCCTTCCTCACTGCCCTTCCTCACAAAAGTCTCCCAATCTGTAAGCCTCAACTCATCCATCCTGTCCATCAAATTGTTGGACCAAGCCAGCCCAGAGGGCATTCTCCTTTTTATTTTTTGATCCACTTGTTGGACATTTACTCATAAGCTGACTTAGGACCTCTTGCATGTCTTAAGCTATTAATTATTAAGTTATTATTAATATACTATTATTTTTTTCACATATTCATGTAACATCTGTGTCTCTTGGGCCCACCACTTGTGAATCATGGCTAAGAGAACTTTAACACTGTGGCCTACAATTTGTCAAAATAGCCCCCAATCACCAAATGATAGACCTCCTCAACCCTTCCTCTTTCCTGACTTTCTTTGGAAGGCCCCAGTGGGTGGGGAAGTGGATGTTTCATGGATACTTCAGGATGCTCCTTCCTACTCTGTGCACCAACCTTCTTAGCCTATTGGTGTTCTAGCCAAGTGTGCCTGTTGCAAAGTGCTGCCAACCACCCACTTAAACCCTCTCATGGGCCTCCAAGGTAAAACCAGCTCTCAGCTGTGATCACTCCAACCTAGGGGACCCCACTACTGGCCTCAAGAAATCCTGGGTTCACATTTTTCCACTAGTAAAAAACCTTTTCTTGTATCCCAACCATTAGTTTTGGGGAAGGAGGTAAGACAAGAGGGATACCTGCCTTGATCCACAAGCCAGCTTTTCTTACTTTTTTCTTTCTTTGAGAAGAATTTTCCCATTAATTTTATGTTTGCACAATTGATAAGCAAGCAACCTAAAATGTGTGCAGTCATTTGTCCATTTTTAAATACGCATATCCTTTCAATAGTCCTGTAATAATGGGCAAATATTTCTTTTTTTTCTCTCATTCTGTATAATAGTTAAATGCAAATTTCTGATGCCAATCTTCTTTTTCTCATGAACTCAAGTGGGTTGACAATGGTGCTGGATTTAAGAGATGCAAATATATACATTCCAGTTAAATGTACATGTAAACGCATGCAATTCACTTCTCTGGTAGGTTTTCTCTATTTTTTTTCATTAGCTTCATATATAAACTGGAAATTCCCATAAGTTTCTTTAGGAACAATATATACCTGACACGCATATCAGGTACTAGATCACCTTTTCTTGTCTCACTGATTTATTTTACCTTGCTTGCTTTGCTGAAATACAGGTCACTTACCCCATTATGAATGTTTGCATGGCTCTTAATTTTTAGTTTACCCTTCATTCTCTTTATTTAATTCTGTGATGAGAGCACAACACAGTTTTCAGTTTTGCCACACAGTCTTCCTGTCTCCACAGTACCACCTAAGAGGTGAATTTCAATGGAATCAAACAGAGTCTCACACAAACCTGAGCAATCTGAACCCTTCCACATTCAAGCCCTGCTGTTGTGCCTACTGCTTGTGCTTGTCCCTCTCCTTGCTCAGGGGATTTGTCCACACCTGGGATCCACTGGAACCCAAACGAGCAAGTGTCCAAGTGTCTGAAACTGAACTGTAGCCAAGATTCAAGATCTGTGCTTCTGGGTCACAAGCAAGTCAAAGGAGAGAACTTGATTGCGGAATGTCCCCCATGTAACCCCATGGGCTGCCATATCTGAGCCTCAGCACTGATCCTTCTGGAACCTCCTCTAGTTTTTTGTTTTCTTTTGTTTTGCTGTTATTCAGTAAATTCTGAGTTTCTTGAATGCAGGAGCTGGATCATTTTTTCTCTCTATGCTCTCACTGTCTAGCAAAGGCCTGACACCCACACAATGTGTTATTTGAATTGATTTCATTGGATTTATACTGACTTCATTTAATTTATATGGTAAGATAAAATAAAACTTTATTACTGCCCTTCTACCCCCTCACAACCAGGAATTAGGGAGAAGCAAAATTAGACAAATCAAAATACTTTTTGACAATCCAGGCAGGGAAGGGGTAGACACTCTATTAGCATAAGGCCAGGGTATTAGTTGGCAAGAAATAGAGCAAATTCAGTTTAATACATAGAATATGAATTTTATTTGCAGCCCCAAGAAGTTTAGGGAAAGTTTAGCTTCTTTCCCAAGAAGCTTTCGGAAAGAAATGAATCCTCACATTGACAACATCTATTTTATTTTAGATAGATGGGGTGGTGCAGGAGGGAAACTAGTGCAAGCCCAGAATTCCAGACTTCATCTCCCCTTCTCCCCACCAGGGGAACACTCGCACTAAGTCTGAGCCCACCCACCCACCACTGTGATAGCATTTTATACCAGAAGATACCTCATTTGGGGCTCAAAGAATGGTTAGGACCTCAAGGAGAACAGGAAGAGCCCCATAAAAGGAGAGGAATAAAGAGAAAGCAGAGGGAAAAAAGGAAGAGAGGAGAAAAGAATGAGAGTCAAGAGGTGGTCCACATACAGGGCTACCTCCCCACCACGACCTCCCTGGGAGGACCAGATGACTCAAAGCTAGTCACGATGCCCTGGGACTCTTTGCTGTCTCAAACTTGTGCTTACAAGTCTCAAAAAAATGTTCGCCCATGATGAAATTAAAGATGTATTATTCTGCCAAAAAAACAAAGAAACAAACAAACAAACAAACAAAAAACTGAGGCTATATTTCCAAGGCAAGTAGTTTTGCTAAGCTAGGAGTAAAGAAATATATGTGTTAAGAGTCTAAATTCACACTTTAAGTGACCTCAAATCAGAAATGAGATGGCTGGCGGAATCCTTAGCTGTAATTGAAGGACGCCAGAAAAGCCTAGAAAAAACTTAGTAAAGTTGCCTTTGGAAAAAAGCATCAACCAACCAATCAAAGTTCTAGGAAGATTCTTTTAAGGAGCTCAGGATAGAGATAAAAAGAACTTAAGGATGATCTTAAGCAAACATGAGCTATAATGAGGAAGTGTCTAAGCCAGAAAATGAGGAAAGCGGGAGGCAGGCAGGCTGGGAGGAGTGATTACAATTTACAGAGCAGACGCAGAACAGTCGGATGGGACATCTGAGAGCTCAGTCAGCTAAGATGGAGCAGGAAATTCAGGTCCAAATTAGACCAAATTAAAGATCTGCCAATGTGTGCAACGTTCCCAGTCTTTCTGATTTGAAGAAATTGCTTAGATGGGGCTCTAAACTGTT
>JAQZBX010084875.1:0-13195 GCA_029593785.1 Cabassous unicinctus | reverse complement strand
CTAGTCACACCCCATGATGCTAGTTATTGTTACATAAGGGCAGGAACTAAAAATACTAAAATATAGAAGACAAAGATCTCTTGTGGATGGGGAAAGACTTGGCACCTTCTACCCCTTCTCATAGTCCTTGACTACACCAAGACTGGCACAATAATTCGTAGGTGGAAGAATGATGTTATCATATGTATATAAACCACTCTATTTTTGAGATGGGAATGATTATATAAAATATTCAGAAAACAGTGGTGAAAAGCAGAAGGCCTCAAGCAAGGAAAAGTCTTAGGGACACATGGTGATTGTGTAGAGCAGATCTTAACTATGGAGTTGGTGGACAAACTCTTTTTACTTATACTTTATCCCCACGGCTAAAGCTTTTTAAAACCAAAGGGTGAACAGGGTCATCTCATACCTGATGACACCTTGGTCATATCATATTTTCAGGAAGAACAACTCTTAATCTCAAACCCAGAGAAGGCTGTTCTGATTTATGGGTGTTCAGAGAGTTCCAAATCATTAAAATAGCTTTCCAGAATTTTGAGTCGTCATTGCCATTTAGGGGAAAAAGTTGGGGAAAAGCCCAACACATTCAGTACTTCTTATGATGTGTCTTCAGGACAGGCACTGTGAAGGGGATAGGGGAGTAGATTCTGATATGTATCATTTTGAAGGGATTAGATGAAATGATAACAACAAATTTGAAAGTAAATAGAAAAAAGAGAAACAGAAATGTAAACAAACTCTTCATTGAAATTAATGTAGGCGAAATCAATATTTTGAAAAGAAGGTTCCAGGTAATGAAATCAGGAATTATGAGGCAGAGTAAGGAGACACTAAGTGAATTGATAAAACAATTGAATTTGGAAGTATTTGAAAATTTGTATTTCAAAGTAATTCATTCACTTATTTCTTCATTTATAAATCCATTTATTCACCTATTCATTCATTCAACAAATGCATTTTGAGGACCTATGTTGTGCCAGGGTCTACCTTAGGCACTGGATGAATGCGTAGAGATAAAATTGCTAATGGTTTATTTATGATACCTTAGGTCCCTGGGTCACTATCTATCAATCTATATAGTGAGGATGCTTTTATATCCTGTCTCTTTGCTATCTCACAGAATAAGACAGGTGAGCTCAATTTTTAAGAATAGGAAAAAAGCAATTCAAATTATTTCTTGTGTCTTGAGGTCACTTCTGTGGTAGAATTGACTAGTTAGTCATATCTTGTACTACATCATCTTGAGTCAGTAACTCTTCTGTCTTTTGTCAATATCAGGCAGTTTATAAGTTACCTTGACTTTTACTTTCTGCCAGCCTTCCTCATGATCATCTCTGCCTGTGTGCAGATTTAGCAATCAACCAGGAGCCAGTAAATACTTACCACATTCTGTGATATTTCATAAGCATGCACTCAGTTTTGCACATGCACATAGGTTTCCCAATTACTAAAGATATGTGGGATATTTCGAGGCTTACCATAATTGTCTCATTTCTCAGATCTCCCTGTCAAACTTTTGGCTGGTGTGCCAATGTCTTGCTTGTTCCAACCAATATCTCAACCCCTTAGACCACCTGCTACATCAACCTTTGTTTTTTTGTTTGTTTTTTTTTCTTTTGCTATCAAGATGATTATTATTTTAATAAACACCTCTCAGCAGTTTTTTTCTGTGTTCAGTTCCAAATCAAGTTCCACCCTAGTAGACCTTTCAGGCAGAAGGAGCTGGTGAAGTTGGTGGGAATGCATGGGTCCTCAGATAAAAATACCAGAGACTTCCACTCTTACCTGATGTTCAGTAATTTTTCTTTAATAAACACTTCTCAATTTTTTTTCATATGATTTGTTCAATATGCACAATCTTGACAATTTTGTCCATTTTTATTGTTGTGTTTTGGGAAAAGGATTTGTCTAGCTCCTCATTCCACCACTTCTAAATTGGTCTTGCCTTTCTGTAACTCATTTTGTATGCTTTGGACAGAGAGATGGTTCTCAAATGCCAATCTTATTATGACACTCCCTTTAATGACTCAGTAACATTTCCCCCAATGACTTTATAATGTTCTTACGAGAAATTCCAAACAATGTTATATCTCTTACTATAAACATCCCACAAACTCTAGATACCAGCCACATTATATATCTTTTACCTCTTCAGTATTACCCCTCTCACCAAATGTTCACATCTAAACATGGAGATAAATACTGCTGTTGGTGTTTTTTCCTGCCTAAATCTTCCCCATCTAGAAACATAAGCATCTGCTTAACCCAGCTAACTCCAAGTCATCCTTCAAGGAACACCTGAAACCTTACATCTGTTAGATAAGATTAAAACCTACCTACTTTCCTGATGGTAAACAAGTATCTTTTTATTGTAATTACTTTTTAAGGTATTTGTCGTCCTCCTTAGAATATAATTTCTATGAGGTTAGGAACTATATTATCTTATACCCCAATGTTTTCCCAACTCCTAATTTAGTTTCTGAAAAATAATTAGCGTTTGATGAGCATTCATTGGAGAAATAAATTTATATGATGTTATGAAGTGATTTCAAATTAATCAGAAACTCACTGCAAAGAATCTTGTAAAATAACAATGTAATGAGCCATGAAAAAGAAGAAGGAAAATTTAATTGTAGTTAAAAGCAGACTTTATTTTCAAACATCTTAATTTGGACATTTTAAAAAATATTAAAAAAAACAAAAAAAATGCTCTAATGCACAATCCCAATTATTACCCAGCTTCTAAGAATAAATTTATAAAAAATCTTTTTTAAAATCCCACTCATAAATATAATTGCTTGTAGCAGGGTCAATTGCATATATAATTTTGCTGGAAATTACTAAATTCCATTCTGTAATGGACATTTCATATTATATTCCCACTTGCAGTATATGGAGTGCCACTTAGCCCTGTCAAGAAAGTATATTATGAAATTTTCAATTGTTGACAAAATGCTATAGAACAGATGATATTTCAGTGTAGTTCTACTTTAAAAACTGAAGTTCTGAAAATAAAAGGTATAATCTAGTGTAGTTCCCAGTGAAGACAAAAATGAGTTTCTTGGAGAGAAAAAACAATGCACCAAAAACTGAATGAAATAAAAAGAGATTATACAACAAATAATTGGAGATTAGGGGAAAAAAAGGCCATAAATTCATATGTTCAGGAGATTAAATAATCATAAAAGAATGTTATGTAAAATTAGAAGACAACAGATTCATCAAAACAAATTTGTTGATTTCCTAAGGAAGCATAAATTATCAAATTTGCCTGAGAGGAAGTAAACTGAAGATGTCAATAACTCTGAATTATATTGGAAGGGAAGTCCAAGGTTTAATCTTATGAAAGTGACAAGACACGTTCATGTTTATGTACATCTTCTTCCAAATGTTCAAGGAACAAATAATACCGGGCACAGGGACTTAAAAATTCTACAGGTTAATTTCATTTTCAAACCTATAGACAAAAATCCTAAATAAAAAATTAGTACCTAAAATTCAAATTATCATATTTACATATAACAATATCCATCATTAAGTATGATTTACTCTAAGAATGCAGATATTTCACATTTGATATAGTAATGATGTTTAACATTGAATGTTAAAAGAGGAATTCATCATATATTACCATTGCTGGGGAACAAATGTCTGCTGAGCTTTTTCATATTCTCCTTCTAAGGTAGGGAATGTCACTAAACTTTCAACTTAATTCTTCATGAATTATTTCAGTACTCCGTTACATTTACAAAATGTCCCAAACCTATTAGAAACATAGGTCATATAATTGGTAGTGGGTGAGACATAGGAGAGTACCTTTGGGAGGTGAGGGAAAGTTGGAAATGGTTTGACTCTCTGAACTGAAGCCATTTTCCTTATTCAACAAGACAGCACAGAACTAATGGCAAAGTCTTACATTCATCCTCCCATGGTCCAATTCCAATCCCCAATCCTGAATGAAATGAAGAAATTATAAAAGGATAAAAGGGTAAAATAGAGTACTAATAAGGGGAGGAAACATGCTTAAGTCAAGATTTATTATAGCTTTGATATCTGAGCTCAAAACAATGTGTAAATCTGATGCAGCTCTTCATAGGAACATTTGCTTTGAAAGAAACAAAAAAAATTTCACCTTTCTTGAAATCTGCCAATAATTGAACCGGTATGTTTTCCTTATTTTATGTCAACTAGTTGCTTGATCCATTTGCTTGAGATTTTCTTTTTGAAAAATGGTAAGACCTTTAACTAGAGAAAGAGAAACTTGTAGAAATGGTTTGTGATATTTGGACTTTTGGTTTTGTTCAAATTCCTTTGTGTCAACAACAAAATATTTATACTCATGTTAGTCTGGTGCATAAAGTTTGATTTTGGGTTTGATTTAAAATAGTTTGAGGATGAATGTCCGTAATAGTTGAAATTATATTCTCTTTTCCTAAGGATTTATCCTGATTAGCAGTGTAGAGGAGACCCTATCAAAGCTACTAATGTCACTTTATATTTATCTCTGTTCATCCCAGTCCAGGCCAGTGCATGGACAAAAATGGCCTTCAGCAGATGTATGAATGCCACTCTCCATGAAGATTTCTGAAATATTTCTTTCTCTTACGCCCATACCCCATTAATTTCTCTTTCACTTTCACTAAAAGACAGTTGTCATTTCATAGGTGACTGACCAGGCCAAGAACAGTTCTATTCTTAAAGTTATTAAAAGTTATGCTTGCTCCTAGTGGATGAAAATTGCTGGGCTTTATATGAATGCCCCATGAATGATTATACCTTCCACTCCAAGTTAGAATGATTATTTTAAATACCCTTTGGAAAGGTTTAGCTTTAGTTATTTTCTCATGGAATGAATTGCTCACTCATGAGATTCTTTTTTATGGTCAAGATTTGGAAGGATCTTTGTAAAGTGTAATATAGCAAAAACCCATTTAGCAGATATTATAAGAGAATAAAGTTTTCCAACCTAAGAAGTTATAAAATAAAATTTATCCCTTTAAGCAAAAAAGTAACTATTTTGGAAAACAAAACATACATCACCTCATACCTTTTTAAATAGAGATGGATATTGCTATGAATTTTGTTTATGCTATATTTAGTCATATTTAATGATTTTACAACAGCTCCCTAAACTAAATCTCTCATTTTCCAATCCGGGATGTTCCTTGGGTGGTATACACTATTAAGCCATACCTTTTTGATTCCTCTAGAGACTGTATTATCAAATGAAATGGAAAGAGCCCTCAAAAGTTGGGATGAATTCTGGATCTGTAACTGGATGGTTGCATAATGTTGAACACAATAGTTAATCTTTCTGAGTTTCAATTTCCTTATACGGAAAATGGGGACCATAATCTATTCTTCACCAGATTTTGTAAAAAATTCAATGCTCACATACTGTGTTTAAAAATCTTTAAACAATTTTGCTCACTTATAACCATCCTTTTTTAACCAACTTTTACAAAGTGAAACATCACTGTTGACTATAACTTAGAAAATGAAGTATGTGAAACTTCTTTCTTTATAAAAAACAAACAAAAAAATAAACAAACCGCTTTCTTTCAGTTAAGAGATTCTTGCACTTCTGTACACAATTCTGATGAATACTTATATCAAAATCTATCCATGGAAAGTTTCCCCATACTGTACTTAAGAAGCTACAGAGAAAACACAGGTAGAATGAATTATTTTGCAATCTATTGACAAATTGTGTCTAATCTTATTTTTGCCCAAGGAGAAAGCATTGTGTTGCGGGATAATTTTCAAAGTCTGTACCATATTTTATTATGCCAGAGAAATCCTAGTCAAAGCCTACAGATTCTATATCCTGGGTAAAATTCATTTGTACAATTCTGCAATAATCAGTTAAATGTTACAGTCAATCTTCAAATGATCTACTTTTCAATTACCTCATTTAAATCAGATCTTTACTCTTCATGGCTGTTATCACCTCATCTATTGATATTCTGTAATGAACAAATGGCCATCTCAGTTTACTTATTCTCGTATGGTTCAATATTAAAACAAAAGAGGCAATATAGATTAAACCGAGTTAATGGTCGTGGTTGTGTGGGTCAAGTAATAGACAAAGAACAGAGGCAAGAGGAGAGCCAACCATAGGAAAAAAAGAAAAAAAAACAGTAGAAAAATAAGGTCTTTTCCAAGTAAGTACAGCATCTTGGACATTCTCTAGAATTGGAGCTGCTTAAATAAGTGGTTAATGAAAAATATTAGGACAAGGAAGGCAGTAGAAGAATCTTAATATCTTAGTATCTCCTCATGATTGGGGTCTTTACAATGTTGGTTTGTTATTTGTTTAGCCTTGTTACATTCAAGAAGGTCAGAGTTAAGCCACAACTCTATAACCTGGAGTTATTGATTTACTGCATTTACATCTCATAGCTGTCCTTCATCAGTAAGGATAGTTGAGAGAGAGAATGTCAAAATTACAGATAAAACATTTCTAAACAGGAATAACTCTAGAACATTTAAATTAATATTGATGAAGGCCCTTCAGGATTGTGGTCTACTTGTCTCACTCTTAAAAATCCTTTGATGTGTCTCTTTGCAGGAAATTTTCTTGTAACCTGAAACCAAGGACCAGGGAAATTATTCTAGGGTAACGGTGTCTGTGTTGCTGGGACTGTCTAATTCCTGGAATCTCCAGTATTTCTTTTTTTGTTTTTTAACTCCTTGTACATTGCCCTTGTGCTGGGAAATCTCATTGTCCTCACAGTGATTTCTGAACTTGCCTTGCGCATGCATGTACATCATGCTCAGTAACCTTTATGTCCTTGATGTGTTTCTGGCCAATTATGCAACCCCCAAGATGACCCACGATTTCCTTCATGAACCTGCAACCATCTCCTTTGAGGGCTGCATGGCCCAGATATTCTTGCAGCATGTCTTTGCAGGTGGTTAGATGGTACTCCTTGTAGCTATAGCATATAAGAGTTATGTAGCCATATGCAAGCCTCTACACTATGCAACCATCATGAACTTGTTCAAGTGCACAGGTGTGGCTGCAGACTCTTGCATCATTGGGGTCATGCACTCCTTGAGCCACTTGGCTTTCACCCAAATCTTGCCCATCTGTGGCCCAAACCTAGTAGACAGTTATTATTGTGACCTCACTTTGGTCACCAAACTTGCCTGTATGGATTCTTATGTTCCTGAAGTGTTGATGCTTTGGAGCAGGGGTCTGCTGGGGGTGACTTCCTTCTTGCTCTTGCTGATCTCTTACACGGTCATCCTGGTAAGTGTAAGATGTCACTCCTCAGCAGACCTGGCCAAGGCCCATGGCATACTGGTTGCACACATCACTGTGGTGACCCTTTTCTTTGGGCCCTGCATCTTCATCTATGCCTGGCCTTTCAGCAACTTCCCAGTGGATAAGGTCCTTTCTGTGTTCTCTACAGTTTTCAAACCCATATTGAACTCCATTGTCTCCACATTGAGAAACAAAGAGGTGAAATCAGCAATGAATAAAATGAAGACCCAATATGTAAGGTCCTACTGCCTATCCAGCTGTCGCTCACAGATTTGCCAACAGAAGACTTGAGTAAATGGAACTTCGCCTTTTTTTTGTGACCACTATTGTATTCAAAAGTTATTTTATTTGACTAAAATTACAAATGTAATGCGTGGTCTTCATTAAATATTGTTAGTAAATAGTCTACAAATGATTATGCATTCTATATCCATACATATATTTGCTACAGCATTTTAAAAATATTTCCAAATTTATATTTTTATTAGAGTCCACAGCTTGCTACATAAAAGCAGTAACAGCATGTTTTTACAAACTCTTGTATAATTAAACTTTATGTATTTAATTTCATAGAAAAAGGTGAATATTCAAACTAGCCAAACTAAAAATGCAATATTTTATTTACACAGTAAAATACTCAGAGTAATCTGTGAGATTTGCCTCAGGATTAAAAATAATCCCAGTGATATTCTCTTTTCACATTTTACATCACAAGGTTTGTACACTGATATAAATATATAAATGTAAGTAAGGAATGGGTTAAGAATTGTGAACCAACATTAAAGAATATGCAGGTGCCTGGAGTCTTCTTCCTACAGTGACCAAGGAATTTTAACTGGAGTCTGGCCGTGGGAGGATGTGCTTGAAGGCCATGCCTGAAATCACACAGATAGCTATGTCAAAACTTTCCCATGAATAGAATAGGGTGTTTCTGAGATTTCATGTCTCTCTTTGGGGGAGCTGGTACTTCTCCATGGAGAAACACTGTTGTCTTGGAATGTTTTAATCACTCACGAGTTGCAGATTGACAAGAGTTCTGAGATTCAGAATCCATTAAAAGGGGCAGTCCCAAAACTGTCAGTTGAAATCTCACCCTGGAGAAGATCCTTTGGTCAGGTGTTGTTGTTTTTTTTACCCTGAGAGAGTATGCTTCACACAGATGTTGTTTCCAGTCAGGACACTGGTTGGCTGTTGAACTGGACTTCCCATCCTTGTCAAATACCAGATGTTGAGTTTTTCCCCGGATTGGTGATTGTACATATCCTTTCATTTTTCCTCTGTGTTACCTAATTAAGCCATTTCTCACAGTTGTATTGTTATTACTCAATTCTGTGATTGTTTTATCTAAATTCTTACAAGTATTGTCCATTTAGCTAAATAAAACTCTCTTTTAGTTAATATTCTGAGTTTCTGCTTCTTCCTTAGCAGAACATACACTAAAGAAAAAAGACATAGACTAATTCAACATGTAAAAAATACTTTTGCAAATATTCAAGGTAATGTATTCCACATCTGAATTTATTTTATTCTTTCCTTCTCACATACAGAATTTCAGGGGTCTTCACATACCACATTATTTTGATATCTTTTTAAAATCACTTGAAGGTGTTTAGGTACCACTTATTCTATCATTTTAGTGCTAAAATTGTCTTATCACAATATAAGTACCAGCTTTATATCCATAAAATATTTATGTAGCAAAGCACATTAAACTTTAGACATTTGGCAATTAAACCCCCAAAAATAGGACAATATTCCCAATAATGGTGTTCTGAGTCAGTTATTTATGGGTCCCTTACAGGGTATGTGTACACTGGCTCAAAGGGCAGCAGAGGGCATTGAACATTTTCATCTGAAAGAACTATATGATGTTACCCCAGTACCATGTAGTACTTCAAATTTCTTCAAGGTGGTTTCATTCTAGAATGGCAATTCCAACTGATACAAAATGAAGACAGGCAATGCAACATTTATTCTGTCCTGACACTCTGTTCACACTACACATTTATTGTGATATTGAACATTTTTCCCAGGAACTTCTCACCATCATCCTGATTTTAGATGAGTGGGTTCATCAATTTTGTACTTTTCTCTGGCTTCTTTTAAGATATCAGCATTATGGTTGAAGATACCCTGGTCAGCAAAAACTGGATACAGTTGCTCCACATGCAGTGTTTTCTGTAATATGGAAAATATTTTAAGTCTATAATTCCCTTCTGAGGATAAATTATTAGAGCTGCCTGTGTTCTTCTTTTAAAACACAGATTATCCTTGGGTCTTCTTGAGGCTTTAATCCAATTATTCCATTAATTTTGTCAAGAACACAAGGATTACCTTTAAAATAGTCAAAATCAGGATGGTCCATAGCACTGCATGCTTTAAGTAAGGTAGCAGGAGACTGACATGCATTGTTAAATGGGCCCTTCTGTGCAAAGAGTACTCCATTAAGCGGCTTCTGTTCATTTAACATGGCTTTAGAAAATCATTAAGGCCAGAAAGTTACCCATTATAGGAACCTGAACCAGACACACTGAATGTATATTCCAGTGTAGTTACTGGTTTGAATAAAACCTTAAGACTGGGAATCTGGTAATGATGTTTTGGAAACTCACAGTTGAGTGTGAAGCAGACGACTTTGTGAATGAGAGGAGTGCAATCAGGACCCATAAAAGGCTAGGAAGAAGAGCAAGATCAAAATTCATTCCGTCCCTTCTACTACCAGTCAAGGAGCTACAGATATTGTCTCCAACTAGGTGATGGGTAGATAGGCACTCTCCTTCTGTCACGGACGCACGGACATACACTTGACCTTTTCAGCTTTCTACCCCATAAGCAGACACCCAAGATAGGATGGAGTTTCATCTTCCAGGCAGAACATTTACTAAGGCGTGATCCAGAATGGGAGCAGGTGATCCTGAGAAAATAGCACTTTGGCTTAGAGGTGCACCTTGCAAGCTCTCCTCTGGTCAGGTGTTAGAAGAAGAAGCCGCAATCTGCCTGGCTCTGATTCAATGTTTTCTCTCTTCATCACCTCGTGCTTGCCAGCAGTGAATTGAAAGGCGGCTACAGTTGCAGCTGTGACCCTTGAGGCTTCCGCAAGGGTGGAGGCTGTGAGGAGCAACCAGGCTACTCCTGGCCCAGGCGGCGCAGCCCTAGGGAGGAGGAGAGCGGCACCCACCTCCAGTGGCGACACGCCTTGGAGTCCAAAGCCCCCGGATTTGTCAGGAGGACATTCGGGCTACATATTGTAAATATACTTATCTATTTCTTGTGTTATACCATTAACATTTTCCTAAATGTTTGTGACTACTAATAATCATGAATGTAATAAATGCTGTAGGAAGGAAAACAGATGAGTGCTTGCCAGGCATTGTGGGGAGGGGGAGAATTTGTCTATACTGGGGTAGCTTCAGAACACTTTTAAGGTGTTGGAACTGTTCTGTATGGAAGCCTGATGAATAAACGTCTCCATGCATTTCTCATAATCCATAGAACTGTGTGCATTTTACCCTTTGTAAAAAAATAAAATCATTTTATATTCCCTCATTCCCATGAATGTTCCAGTTCTTCCTCATACTAACCAAAACTTGGTAAAATCAGTTTTTAATTTTAGCCTTTCTATTATGTGTGTAGTTGTCTCTCATTTTAGTTTTAATTAGTGTTCCTTAATGATTAATGATGTTGAACGTCTTTTTATGAGATTTTATTTTTTGAAATGTATGTATCTTTGGTCAAATGTCTCTTAAAATCTTTTGTTCATTTCTGTTATTGGATTCCTTGCTTTCTTATTGAAGTTTGAGAATTCATTATATATTTTGGATACTAATCATTCACATATATGTTTTGTACAGATTATCTCCCTATTTGTGGCTTGCCTTTTTATTCAAACAATGTCTTTTGAAGACTAGAGGAATTTACTTTCCAAGAAGTTAAGTATATCAATTTTTTCTATGGATTGTGAATTTCAGGTTGTATCTAAAAATATATTTCCCTAACACAAGGACATAAAGCTTCTCTCCTATATTTTCTTCTGGAAGGTTTGTAGGATTGGATTTACTATTAATATCCATTTTAAATTAGTTTTGTATATGATGTTAGGAATGAAATAAGCCCTTGTTTTTTGTTGTTTTTGTTTTTTCTGTTGAATATCAAACTGTTACAGCAACATTTGTCAAAAATACTGTTCCTTTCTCTCCTGAATCACCTTTGCACCTATCTCAAAAATTAACTCATATATGAGTTGGTGGATTGCGGGGCTTTATTATGTTCCATTGAACTATTTGTCCATCTCTGCACCAATATCATACTGTTTTGGTAACAGTGGCTTTATAATAAGTAATGAAAACAGGTAGTTTTAGCCTTCTAACGTCCTTCTTTTTTATCAAAGTTGTTTTGGGCATTCTACATCCTTTGCACATCCATATAAATTTTAGAATTAGTTTTTCAACTTCTAAAAGATAAAAGCTTACTTGCATACTGATTGGTATTGTGTTGAATCTATGAATCAATTTGAAAAGAGCTGACCTCTTTACAATAATGAATCTCTTAAATCATGAACAAGGTATCTCTTTCCATTCAATTACACTCTTTTATATTTCTCTTAGCAATGCTTTATAGTTTCTGGTGTACAATTCTTTTATATCTTTCATCAGATTTACCCCCAAGTATTTCATTCTTTTGGTGGTATTGTAAATGTTATTATTTTTTTTAATTTTGGGATACAGTAGATTTTCTATGCTGACTTTGTATCAGTGACCTTGCTAAACTCCTTTGTTGGTTATAGTAGCTCTTACAATTTTCTCTGTAGATCAGGGGTTGTCAAATTCTTTCTGTAAAGGGCCAGATAACAATGGCTCCTAGACTTTAAAAGCCATACTCTATCTGTCAGAACTATTTAACTCTGCTGTTGTTATGCAAAAACAGCCATAAGCAATATATAACAAATGCTTCTGGTTTTGATCCAATAAATCTTTATTTATAAAACCATGTGACGGGCCAGATTTGGCCCAATGGCTGGATATGCCAACACCTGATACAATCATCTTGCCTGCAAATAGTGATAGCTTTGTTTTTTTGTTTTCCCATTTATACGCCTTTTCATTTCTTTTCTTTGTGTTACTGCACAGGCTAGAACTTTGATGCTGACTAAGAGTGGTGAGAGAGGACACCCATGTTTTGTTTCTGATTTTAGAGAAAGCATTCAGCCTTTTACTATTAATAGCTGTAGATTTTTATAGATTCCCTTTTTATAGATGCACTTTATAAGTTTAAGGGATTTCCCTTTTAGTCCTAGTTTGTTGAGAATCTTTAGAGATTCCATAATACATTTATTAATTCTGCAAATATATTTAGTGGTGTCTGTGTGCCAAACACCAGAATTGAGTTGAGTTACACAGCCCGTTCCTGAAGGAGATTGCAGCCGATTGAATTATATTTTACCCACTAACTTTATCCAAAGAGATAGTAGATTTTAATTCTAATTGTATGTGTTAAATACATGGCCTAGTCACTTCAGGGTACTGATGATGATGAATTTTAAATTAACTAATAGACAAAAAAAATCTGTACAATATATTATGGCCATACTTGCATATATTAGTATAAAAACAATCCAACTGATGTTCATTTATTTATTTTTTTTTGCTCTCTTTATGGGCCTCAAGTTTTCAACTATCCACTACCCCCACCCCCTTTACATATAATCAATACCCTTTCTTCCAGCTCTTTCTCAGCAGTTTACAACTAAAAGAATATCTTTCAAGGTCACTAATTGTTCTGCTTTGCTATTTATAGAGAGAGATCGAGATGGATATAATGACTTTAACTCAAGCATAAGAAAGCAATACACAGACATTATTTATTTTATTAAACTGCTGTTATTAATTGAGAGAATATGAAATAAGCACAGGATCATCTATAAACAGG
>JAQZBX010084874.1:0-13199 GCA_029593785.1 Cabassous unicinctus | reverse complement strand
AATTAGAGTGGATATTAATTTTTTGGCCTCAGGATTGGCAAAGGGCTCAGAGAATGTAACATGTATAAATTACTCAAAGGTAGAACAAAGAAAGGACAGTTCAAATAATTGAAAGATCTGCCCTTGAGTTAGGAAATTTCCATTCCCACAGCATTGAACTATTATCCACATTTTATCGTGGAAAGGGGTGATAGCATTGTGGTTCTAAGCAAACATAACATTGGATTCCAGGTAACAAAAGTAACCACCATTATTTATCAAGTGAGAACCAATTATTAGACAAGATGTATGGCATAGTGAGTTACTGAGTGTAGGGTATTGCTGTCATACTGTAGAATGCCAATTTGGAATGATTTTTTTTTCCTTTTTTTCCTCTTATCAAGGCAAATCTAGACATTCCATGGAAACAGGAAACCAAACAGGAGTTATACATTTTCTCCTAGGATTTGCAGAGAAGCAGGACCTGTAGCCTCTCCTTTTTGGTCTGTTTTTGTTCATGTATCTGGTCACTATCTTTGTGAAACTGTTCATCATCCTGGCCATCAATCTCAGACTCCCACTTCCACAGGGTCATGTACTTTTCCCTCTCCAACCTGACATCTGTTTCACCTTGAACACCATCCCAAAAAGGCTACTGAATATCCAGATGCAGAATAAAATTATCATCCATGCAGGCTACTTCACCAGATATTGCTGTTCTTTGTATTGGATGACTGCACAGTTTCCTCTTGACTGTGATGGCCTAGGACCATTTCGTGGACATCTGTCACTCCCTGCAGTACATGGTAATCATGAACGCCCAACTCTGTGTCCTGCTGGTTCAGGCCTCCTGGTATCTCACTGTCTCACTGTCTCTACCTGAAACCTTGTCATTAGGCTTTCTTTCCGCAAAAGCAGAAATCCCACATTTTATTGTGACCCCTGTGAAGTCCTGAAACTTGCCTGTTCTGACAACTTCATCAATAACAAATTAATGTATTTTTGGCTACTGCTACAGGTGTTTCTCTTCTCATTGGTATCTTTTTCTCCTATACTCAGATTATATTCTCCATTCTGAGAATTTCATCACCTTGTGTAAGTATAAAGCATTTTTCATCTGTGGGTCTCACTTGTCAGTTCTCTCCTTGTTCTATGGCACAGGCATTGGCATCAACCTGAGCTCTGCAGCCACATCATCCTCTAGGATAAGTTTGGTGGCCAGTGTGATGTATGTCTTGGTCACCCACTATATGAAATTCCTTCATCTAAAGCCTGAGGAGCAGGCCATGAATGGGGCACTAGGGAGGCTCCTCAGCTAGGCAGGCACTTCTCAATGATGAGGCCATTGGAGAACTGTCATGGGTAGCAGAGGTTAAAGTACTGAGGGACAAGTTCATATGGTAAGTTGTGGTTTCTTAAACCTTACATGCAAGGCACACAAAACAAAAGGAGAATGGATAAATGGAAGTCCCTCAAATTTAAACACCTTTAACCTTCTAAGGACTTTGTCAAGATGGTGAAAAGGCAGCCTACTCAATGTGAGAAAATATTTGGAAACCACATATCTTGATAAGGGTTTTATTTCTGTTCTGTATAGATAGAATATACAACTCAACCATAAAAGAGCAAGAATTCTAATAAAAATGGGCAAAATATTTAAACAGTTTTAATCACAGATTTCAAAATCCTCAAATTTCAAAATGGTGGGAATGTTCTTCTGGTGAATATGGCATGGGAGGTTGAATGGTGCGGGGGTTAGGCAGTGGGGGGATATAGGGGATAGAGCACACCTGGGACATGCTTATATCAATATGAAAGTGTTCATCTAGTCGTAGCGTGTTATCTCAGTGGGTAGAGACCCACACAATAAACAACAAAATATTAAACACCCATCCAGGGGATTCTTCCTATATTCTTAATTAGAAGAGAAAGAATCTTTCAAAAATATAGGCAGTGCCTAATAAAAGCAAACAGATCAATATATCAAGACTTCAATATTATTGCATGTAACTATGAAACTTATTCTTCAAATATGGAAGCTTAGTGGTTCCTTTAAGCTCTGAGGGGAAAGGGTGGGAGGAATATAATAGATGAACCATAAGATATTGGAATTGTAATGCATGATCTTGCAGTGATGGATACAGGCTATTTTAAATTTTGTCAAAACCTATAAAAGTGTACGATGCAGAAGTTAAACCATAATTAAAAGATTAACTATGATTACTAGCAATGCTTCAATATTTGAACATCAAATGTAACAAAAGTACCATACACATGTAAAATGTTATTTACAGTAGAGAGTAGTAGAGGAGGAAGGGTTTGGGTATATCGGAATCCCTATATTTTCTATGCGATTTTTCTATAACCTCATGCTTCTTTGAAGATAAAGTGAAAAAAAATAAGATACTGGGAGAATATACAGAAGAAGTTGTCACTGTACATAAAAGATAGCAGATCTTTCTGTGATGAAAGAAACATTAAAATTTTATTGTACTTTTTTTTTTATTTTTACCTTCATATCTTATTGTTTTTTCATTTTTGTATTTTATTTGTTATTATCATTATATTATTTTTTTTGTTTATTTTTTATATTTGGTTTGGTGAAGATTTTGGATCACAAGAGTGTTACAATTGTGGCAAGGGAGATTCACCGGTGTGGGCAGGGTGTCAGTGATGGAGGAAGTGTGGGGAGGGAAGCACCTAGGACATGACTCTATGCCATATGAATATGTTCAAGTGGTCATGGGACATTGTCTTGGTGGTTGGAGACCCAAAACAATAACAAAGAATATTGAATTTCCATCCTGGGAAGGGCTGCTACATTTTCTAATAGAGCAGCAAGAATCCCCCTCGTACATGGACAATGTCTAGTGAAGGAAGATAGATCGTTACACTAAGCCATCGATTTTGAAGGTTGTACTTAAGAGCATTTTCTAGAGAAATTTAAACTTTACCTAGTATTATATATTGCCTATACCTAGTATTATATATTCTACCCATCAATTAACAAGGAGGTGATGATGGACAACTACCATACCAAATAAGCGAGACAGTGTACAACTGCAAGCAAGAAAGTCCCATCCATTGGCCTTATGGGAGCACAGCCCCCTCTCAATTAGAGGTGGAGTGGATATCACCATCCTAGAATCCTCAGGATTGGGGAATGAGCTATGAACTAAAGTAGACTTGCTGGTATTCTACTGCAGATTTATTGTGATTCTAACCGTGGAAAAAATTATGTAATTGATGTGCAGGCAGTGGCCACTGAAGGTTCTGAGGGCAGAGAGAGAGAAAACACGTATAATATGGGACCACTTTCAGGACTTTGATTTGTCCTGAATGACATTGCAATGACAGATGCAGGGCATTATATATCTTGCCATAAACTACAGAATTGATTGGGAGAGAGTGTAAACTGCAATGTAAACTTTAATCCGTGCTTAGTGGCAATGCTCCAAAATGTGTTCATCAATTGCAATGAATGTACTGCACTAATGAGGGATGTTGTTAATGTGAGAAAGTGTGGGAGATGTGGGGGGCTCTGCATGTGGGGATCCCTATAATTTTTATGCAAAATTTATGTAATCTAAGTATCTTTAAAAATTAAAATTAAATAAAAGTTCCACCCTGAAAGCCTCTTTGTTGCTTAAGTGTGGCCTCTCTCTCAGCCATACTCAGTATATGAACTCATTACGTTTCCCCTCATGTGGGACTTGACACTTGTGGATGAGCCTCTTTTACACCAAAGGATTATTACCAAGTTTCAACTAGCAACGCATTTGGAAAAAGCCTTGACCAAAAGTTGGAAAGATACTAGAGGCAGGGCAGGCAATCTTAGGAATATGGCACCCTGACAGTCGACCTTACTTTGAAATATATGCTCCCCAAAGTAACACAGGTAGACTCTTTTACAATTTCCTTGCACATGGCTCTTCAACCCCTTTTATTTATTTTATTAATAAGCACTAAGCTTATTAATTATATGTCCCAGTGACTTCAATCTTCATTCTGTTTATATGCCAGATGAGCCATAAATCTCAACAGAGTTGCAACACCTACTCTTTAGTTCATTGGACCAGTTTAGGAAAACCAACAAAAAGTGAGAAGAAAAACACCCATCCCAAAAAACAGAGAGTCTATACAACTGCAAGCAAGAAAGTTCCATCCATCTGCCCCATGGGATCTAAGCCCCCACTGAATCAGCATTTAAGTGGGCACATATCCCAAAATCTACAAGATTGGAAATGAACAAACATAAGTGAAGAATGTAACTATGGACTTAAGTAGACTAATGGTTATTCTGGCAATGGAAGAACTTGCATCATTGATATAAAGGCAGTAATCACCAGAGTATCTGAGGGGAGGGAGAGGAAAGAATAAGTGTAATTTGGGGTACATTGGGGACATTTTAATTGTCCTCAATGACATTGCATTGATGGACAGAGGCCTTTACACATTTTGTCAAAACTTACAAAATTGTGTGGTGAAAAGTGTAAAATATACAGTAAACTATAGTCCATGGTTAGTAGCAATGCTTCAATATGTGTTCATCAATTATATCAAATGTATATGCTAACGAAGAATGTTAATGGGGGAAAGTGTAAGAGTGGAAGGGAAGGAGGTTTATGGGAATCACCTATATATTTTATATAACATTTATGTAATCTATACCTTCATTAAAAATTAAAATAAAAAACTCAAAATAAATGAAAATGATTAAAGAAAAAAATCAATTGGATGAGATTTCAAAGTGGGTTTGGAGGTCATCCCAGAGGTTATGCTTATGCAATACAGGTCTTTGACAGATCTCACCGACTGTCCCTCTGAACAAAGCCTCATATGGTGGTGCTCCCAAGGGCTCTAGAAACATCGTACATCAGACTTGCCCAGCACAACTAACAAAATGAGGATTATGGACAACCCTCATCCCCAAAAATAAAGAGTATCTACAACTGCAAGCAAGAGAGTTCCATCAGTCTGCCTCATAAGATATAAACCGTCTCTCAATCTATGGTCAAATGGGCATCAACATCCCAAAATCCTCAAATTTAAGGAATGAACAAACATAAGTGGGAAATGCAACCATGATCAAATTATACTTATTAATATTGTTGTAATGAAACAAAATGTAACCTTGATAGAAAGATAGTGGTTGCCAAAGGTTCTAAGGTGAGGGGGAGGGAATAATAGTTGGAACATAGAGCATTATATATGTATAAACCACAAAGAAAGGTTTAGAATTTTGTTAGTAGCAATGCTTTAATATTATTCATCAATTGTAAGAAATATACCAGACAATTGTAAGAAGCTATGAATAGGAGAAAATATGGGAGGGTGAGGAATGTGGTATATAGGAATCCCTTATACTTTTGATATAACTTTTCTGTACTCTAAAACATTTTTCAACACAATGTTTATGATATTAAAAAAAAAATACAATCCATACTAAGAAACATGAAGATATGCCCCAAAGGCACAAACTAAACCTCCAGATAACTTAAAGTAGTTGAAACAACTAATCATAGATATTCAAACAAATCCCCTTAATAAATTCAATGAGATGTCTAAAGAGATAAAGGTCATCAGGAAGACACTGGCACACTAGAAAAGTACCAAAAGTCAGGGGCTGTGAAAGAGGGGTTGAGTGTGGGACAGTTGACCCAGCACTGGGAAAGGTAGTGAAGGAATGACCTGGCCAGAGGTGAGTAGGAGACATAATGGCAGCAATTGAAGGCAAGAACACAACCTGCATTTGCCCTTCCCTGGCAAAGGCAGTGTGTTTGACTGGGTCATACAACATGGCAGGAGCACGGGTAGGCTGGAGCAAACCTAGAGCCCAGCAGTAATAACGTTTCTGAACTTGGTGAAGATGTTAAACTTTGTCCCCTAAAACCATATAATGCAATCAGTCAATAGGAGGCACTTCTGCATTTGAAAGTGATTATCAAAGAAAAATAAAATGGCACAAGCAAGTAATTCAGACTCTCAGCCACACTACTAAATAAAGTGCAGTGATACAAATGGATGGAGGAATTGCAGTAGGTGCTACAGAGAGGACATGGGCCAGTGTGTATAGTCATGGAATCTCCTTGCTAACCATCACCATTTGCTTTCCATGATAAGTGAAAAATTGGGTCAGGGGAGAAGGTAAAGAGGTCAACCTGAAGCTAAAGCAGTGAGTTGTGCATTTAGCAATTCCACTTGTAATCATTATCATCACCAAAGTTTTCCTGATTGATAACTTAGATGCATCAGGTCACAATCAGTAGGACCATAAAGCTTTACACTTAATGATGCCTGACTTGAAGGGGTAGTGGAAGCCCAAACTGGACCACACTTTGCAGCCCACTGGGTGTTTCTGGGGAAGTGTAACCTGAAATGACACCAGAGCTGGGAGCAATCATGCATGCCATGGTCAACAAGAAAATCATTAAAGTTGATATATTTCATAAAGGGACTCAATTGAAAGCCTTACTAATATTTGAAGGAGGTTAGAAGTTGTCTTCAAACATAAGCAGTGTAGCTGAGATTATGTGGTAGAATGGAAAGCATATGCTTGTTACGATAAACACAACAGAGAGGTAACGGTAGCAGTAGCAGTCTTCATCTGAACAGGATTCTGGGTTCCCACCAAGCCCTCACCAGTGGTTGGCAGATTTGTTAAACTGTGGCCTGAGATCAAGCCTGTTGCCATGGAGTAGCTACTAAGCAACATCCTAACTAATAAACAATACTTGCTTCTATGGGAAGTGCTATTACTGCTGAGAAACAGAGCCAGCTTGTGCTGATGGAGATACAGTGGAGTGTCTCTCACACTCTGTCTCCCAGATGTGTGGCCTCTGCAGAAACACTAACACCCATGGGGCAGGACTTGCCAAGAGGGCAAATGGGCCAGGTGGGAATATGGTGATGCTGTGAAGAAAATATCCCCTTAAGACTCTGGCCCATGCTACCTGGACATCATGGACACAGAGGTCTTTGATTACCTGATTGTCAACACTGACTGCCATCACTATGAGAGCTCTCAAGATGATGAGGGCCACTAGTATGCTCTTTTTTCTTTATAATGCCAGAAGCTTTGAGAACCCCTCAAAAGATGAGAGAAGCATTCTTGCCCCTCTTTATCTGTCAGTATTGCATCATTTAGATTTCTACCTGGAACAAATTAAACTACCTAAAATTGATGTGCTGAAGTCTACATTAAAGTCTGCCATGGCCCATGACCCCATCACCTCAGTGATCTCCAGTACTCACTTGGACCCTGTGGACCTGAGGCTGCTGAGCATCCATGCCATGGTGAAGCAGTGCACTGACAAGTTTGGGGTGAACTCTGTGCTGGTGGAAGACAAGATGCCTCTCTCCCACTTGTAATTCTGAAACCAAAATATGTGAACTACTTTTAACAAGAGAGAAAAATGGCTCAATCAATTCTATGTGGTATCAGATGAATTGGAAATGGCCAGTGTCAAGTTCTGGTGAGAGGAGATAGACTGGCCTAGGATGTCTTTGGTGTTCTCTGTAGCAGAAAGTAAAGCAAGGATTACAGAACATGGAGCTATTCCTGCTAAAGCACCTTCTGACTTCTTCATCTTCACATGCCCTTACTAACAATTGGCATTATAATTTTAATTTCTTATGCCAAAAGACAAGCAAAGAAATGATGTGGGATAGATTAATGCTGGCATTGGTTCTGGAGTATGTGTTTTGATTTAAAACTTACAGTCCTTTCTCCACATGTGTGGAATTTCTGAAAACATTTCACTGTCTCATAACTCCTTTTTCACCAGGTCTAAGCAAATTGGGAAGTTTACTGCCTCCTAAGGAGTGGTGAAAAATAAAGCCTTGCATTCCATTGAACAAAAATAGCACTCACTGTTGAAGGGGATATGTTGAAGGCCAAAGAAGAGAAGATGTTAGAGCTATAAGTCATTGGGAATTGGTGCTTTTGGTGATTCAAAGGGGAAAAAAGAAGAGAAAGAGATCACTTGGCAAAACCAGAATTGAGAAGATGATTGAACTGTATACTGAATTCATTAGTGACAACAGAACCCCCTCTAGGATCTTCAGGTGTGTAAAAAGCAAAGATGACTTTGTAAATAAGTAAACCCTGTGTTCTAATAGTTGTTTCCAAATTAGTCAAATAATTGTGTCTAAAGATATTATTGTACTTCCCAAGCATGATTCTCTTATGGAGACATTTTTTTTTCCTTTTGCCCAAAGCAAAAAAAAAAGGAATACATGGACCAGTACAATGAACAAACTAAAAACCAGGAAGAGATGCAGAACATTGAACAATTAATCAAAGATTTCCAAACAAATATCATGGACCTACTTAATTAACAGACCCAGCTGAAATAATACCTTGAATAAATGTAAGGTTGCCTGAATTCTATCTCATCTTTATTTCTCTTCTGAACTGAATTTTCACATTTGCCTTTAAAGTGTTTGGACACTGAATCTGCTCCTCCACAGAGACTGACAAACCTGTCTGTGCCTTTCTTTTGAGAAAAGCCAGTTAACTCCTACAGATGATAGTGCACATCCTGCTGAGAGCTGGACTTATGATTTGGACCATGAGAAGGGCTGGAAGCCAAGATTTTCAGCCTTCTGATCCTTGAAATTAAGGAAGTTAGCATTAGGAGCCTTAAGATTTTGATATATATCAAAATATACTTTCATTATTTAGTCTCTAGTGGCATTCTAAACCCATGATGGAGTACTATCCTTCCATCTCTGAGAACATTAATATTTTAGGTTGCAAAACCACAGACTCAGGAGATGCAGAGGCAAGATGGCATCGGTTTAGAAGGGCACTCACTGACCCACTCTTTGAGGACGGCTGAATGGGGACAGGGTCCTGCCTGGGGGGGTCTGTGCTGGGGGTGCACTGGGCGAGAACCTTGGGGACATTGATCTGGAGGGAGCTGGATGGCGAGGCTGATTGCTTGGGAAAGATGCATGAGTTTTTCCTCTGCCTGTGGGGTTGACACAGACGGCTGAGCCCCACCCTCAGGGAAAAAGGCTGGTTTGAGCCGCGACCTCCGTCGGGAATCCGGTGAGAGGGAGCCTTCTCCGAGATTGGGAGGGTTCTGGCAGAGGGTCGAGAGCGATTTTCTTTCTGTGGATTTGGCTGCCTGGACCCCCTCATAGCTTTGGGGAGCAGATAAGCCGGCTTGAAGCAGAGCCAGGCTGAAGGGAGAGGCAAATCTGCTGAGGGAGTCTGATTTACCCAAAAGCCCGGTGATATTAAGGCTTGGTTCCAGAGGGGGCGGAATCATCCAATTTTATCATTATGCACTGACAAGCATCAGAGTTTCAGCGCCCTTAAGGAGGCCAGGAAGTAGAAAGTGTTTGATTAGTTTCAACGAGCCTATTTAGGGTCCCTTCGGTGAAGGGGGTGGTCTAGAAGAGGACTTCTTTTGGGTCCCTTATTTCGCAAAAACAAAAAACAAAAAACAAAAAAAGACAGTCACTTTAAAAAATAAAAAAAGAAATTTTTTAAGTTTAGATTAATCGCTAAAATCTGCATCAAAACCTACAGATAGAACCTTGCAGGGCAATTGATTGAAGAACACAAGCAGGCTTAGAGGTTCCACAAGGGCCCAAGAAGGAACACTGTTCTTCCTTACATTTATTTGACTGCTTGATTGTGTGGTTGTTTGGTTTTTCTGTTTATTTGTTGTTTCTTGCTTTTCGTTCCTCCTTCCACCCCCCATTATTTTTTCTTTTCTTTTCTTTTTTTTTTAATTAGGTGCTGCTAGCTTGTCTCTTCTTTGCTGTGCTTTTACTTCCGTGATTTCCCATTCTCTGTCTATATTGATGTTGTCTCCCAATGCTACCTCTTTTCATTCCTTCAGTTTTCTGCATTCTGCTTTCTGTTGTGGTTCTTACATACCACCTTTTTCCATTAGCCCACAACTCAAGGGTGTCAATTTCTATTCTATCCATTCTGTTTTCTTCGTTTTCCTTTCAGCACTTTCTTTACTCTTTCTCTCGCTCCTCGTCATTCTAGCCTTCTAAATCATTATATATATTTTCCTCTATTTTGTTTCCCAATCCGTTATAAGTACTGCATTTTTTTTCCTATTACTCTACACTGCCTACATGAGTTATATATTCATTTTACTAATTCTTATATGGCCCCTCTTCTAACTTTTATACATGTTACTATTATCCTTCTTCCTTTCTCACATCTTTCAATTCCTCTGACCCTAATCTTTGGCCTTAAAGGGAATATAGAAAGAAGCAAGGAAATAAAATAAGAACAAATTCTCAAAGAGAAAACTTAAAACACACACAGAACCACCAGCTAAATAAAACTCCAGAGCAGAGAGAGAAGCTAATGAACTGTATAAACCAATCAAGACAAAATGATGATGAGAGGGCAACAAAAAATTACAAACCAAACTGAGAAAAATGAATACATGGACCAGTACAATGAACAAACTAAAAACCAGGAAGAGATGCAGAACACTGAACAATTAATCAAAGATTTCCAAACAAATATCATGGACCTACGTAATGAAGTGAAGGAAGAGATTAAGGATATTAAGAAGACACTGGAAGAACATACTGAAGAAATTGTAAACATACATAAAAAGATAACGGATATGATGGTGATCAATGGCACAATCCAAGAAATCAAAAGATTCTGGAATCACATAACAGCAGATTGGAACAGGCAGAAGAAAGAATTAGTGATGTGGAAGACAAAACATCTGAAATAAAAAACATAGTAGAACAAGTACATAAAAAGATAGAAAAAATCCAGCAGGGACTCAGGGATTTAACCGATAACACAAAAAGCATGAACATACGCATTATAGGCATCCCAGAAGGAGAAGAGAAAGGAAAGGGAACAGAAGGAGTATTGAAGAAAATAATGCCTGGAAACTTCCCAACCCTATTGAGAGAGATGGATGTACATGTCCAGGAAGCACAGCGCACACCAAACAGTATAAATCCCAACAGGCCAAGTCCAAGACATATACATGTCAAAATGTCCAATGCTCAAGAAAAAGAGAAAATACTCAAGGCAGCAAGAGAAAAGAGAACCATCACACACAAGGGAAGCACAATAAGATTAACTACTGATTTCTCATCTGAAACCATGAAGGCAAGAAGACATTGGTATGATCTAGACAAAGTACTAAAAGAAAAAAATTTCCATCCATAAATTCTCTATCCATCAAAACTGGCATTCAAAAATGATGGAGATTTCAAAATATTCACAGATAAACAGAAATTAAGAGAGTATGCCAATAAGAAACCTACAATTCAAGAATTCCTAATGGAATTTCTTCAAGTTGAAAGGAAAAAACAAGGGAGAGAGAGTTGGAGGAGAGTGTAAAAACAACTAAAAAGACAAAAAGAGAAATAAAAACAACATATGACATACATTAACCCAAAGAAAATATGGCTAAAGTAAGAAATTTGTTGCAAGTAATAAAACTGAAGGTTAATGGATTAAACTCACCAGTCAAGAGACACAGATTGTCAGAATGGATAAGGAAATATGATCCATCTATATGCTGTCCACAAGAAACCTAACTTTAGCCCAGGGATTCAAGGAGGCTGAAAGTGAATGGCCGGAAAAATTTTTTACAAGCAAACAATAGCCAAAAAGGGCAGGAGTAGCCCTTTTTATCAAGATACTATTTCGTTCCTAGTTATTTTGAATAAAACATTCACAGACCAATTCACCTAAAGTGCTAAGAAACTGACTTCTTCAGAAACACAAGCACAGATATCTATTTTCCTTCCTGGACTGAAGTCAACTGATAAGGGGTGGGGGAGAGTTCTACAGTCTGTGTGGAGTCTTTACAAGATTACAAATTTGATTTGGGGAAAGAAATTATGACAACTATCTTCAGTTTGAATCTGGATTAGTACCTATGGGTACTTTTTAAAAAAGAATACCAATAGACAATTTTCTCTATTCCTTCCTTTTTTTAAATGTATGTATCTATTATTATATCATCTATATGAAATGTAGCATGTATTAACTTGGGATAGTAATGTACTATATAGGCCTCTTATGTTTATAAAATGTTGCTTTATCTGTAATGTAGAAACATTGAAAGTAAAGCCTATTTTTTAAGAAGTTCAATAATTAGTAGAGAACACATATAAGGAAAAAGAATAATAGAATTTGGTAGAAAGGGAAGGTGATCATATGGACTAAAGTTAATAAGAGATTAGAAACAAAAGAAATGATATAAATAAGAATTAAAGTCTGTGGAAAGGTGATGACAAAAGTTCAAAGAGGAAGGACTGTTGAACTCTGTCATAATAAATATCATACACAAAAGGAATATATATTTAATGTATATATGTTTACTCTTTGTATGCATGCAGATAGCTAGTTGCTAGATGTTAATGACAGATGATTAAGATAGGTAATGTGTATGTTGCCAATATATTTGTGGACTTTCATTCCTAATTGATTTCATTCAAATAATTATATTTATATTGATTAAGATTGTCACATATAAGAAGTGACATATATGATGTACCTTTGAGAATCAGTATTGTGTGACAGTGAAAATATTCTGCAAATGGTGAGTCTAGTAATTAGTCTGTACATTGCCCATATATTTAGTTTTTATTTTAGAAGTATATGTAAACTTATGAAAACTATTTTGTATCTTATACCAAGTAAAAGGAAAAGAGATTTGAGGAAATGTTTGCCATTTTCTCTTATAAAAGCAGTAGGTCACATTTAGAATTGTGAGTAAAATAAGATGATTAATTATAAAAACTATCTGATTTTCTCCATTGTAAGAAGGAATGACAGTAGACAAATATGAGAAACATATTTTAAAAAATAAGTGGCTGGAAAATATTTCAAAGGACTTTGAAAATTTATTGATGTGATATAAGAAGAGATGAGAAACAGAAGAAAATGAAGTGGTCAATGGAGAATCAGTTTAAAGGTAAGGTGCACCCTATGTCTCGCACACCAAGGGGGCCTGGAAGTCAAGACAGTAGAAAATATCTATTCATGACTACCTTGAGAAGCCTAAACAGCTCTCACATAAGTTCAGGAATGTAGGAAAATTTGGAAGTCATTATAGAAGTATTTGCATTAATAAAGTGTAACAAAATAATTTCAAGGTTTAATGGATAACCTTAATTCTCTGGGAAACTGGATTTTGTCAAAAGCCTCCTTCCCCAATGTTCCTGAATTTCTCAAGACTCCTTTGATACACGATCATCAA
>JAQZBX010084873.1:0-13197 GCA_029593785.1 Cabassous unicinctus | reverse complement strand
TGAGAACCAGGAAACATTGCTAATTATTTAAATAATATAGAACGCTGTACAAATGGATCCTTAGTAGAATGGTTGCTTCTAAAATATCACACCTCCTCAACATCAAGCCTTCAATGCTTCAGGTCAGCAACAGCAATTCTGATTGCCTTCCCTTGGTCAGGTTCCCCTTTTAACAACAAATTCTTATGGATTAAGTATTTATAAAGCCCAAAATGTGATTGTGTACAAGAACTGAGCCCTACAGAATGACAGAAATGGTACCAATCTGTTTACTAGCTATTCAATTAAGCAGGAAATGCACCGAAAACTCCCAATGCAAACAGCCATCCTTGCAGGGTTAACATTGCATCCTCCCCCCGTGAGTACTGGAGAGCACGGGGCCAAGGCTGGCTACTGCAGAGGCGGCCGGGGGCCCTGCCGAGCCTCTACTACTAGCATCCTGACCATGTCACAGGTGCAGCTCTAAGAGCAAAGCTCATTCACAATTACTGACAGTACTGATGGACTTTTGCTGTCATCAGACACATTTTGCTCAGCTAATTCTCGGAGCTTCAGTTCCTCGCCCCCTTTCCTGGCAGGCTGTGAGGAACTTGGGGGAAGCACTCACAAAAACACGTAATGGTCACACCGTACATGTCCTGTCATCTTCGCCAGCCTTTCATGCAGGAGAGAGAACGCTAGTTCCACTCTTTTCAAGTGCTTGCAAATGCCTTCCACTGCCTTCTGATTTGTATCTCTGGAGTACAAAACCTGATTCTCGTGAAAAAAAAAAAATTCATATTTGGGAAAAGCCAACCTTAATGTTTCTATATAGAAAGTAAGCACATCACTAATATGGGAGGAAACTGAAGCAGGATAGAACATCAATCGATTCATTCCTTGGGGGCAGATTATATATAAAAATAATTGGGCTAAATAGTGTAGAAAAGATTTAGGAGCATCACCCAGGGTGAATCTCGACAATTTTCATTCCACCCTTCTCTTTCTCCAACTCTTTGTGTTTTGTTAGGCATGTAGAGGTGAATGGAGAAAATGGGTCACAGCTGAGGTCTCGCCTGAATTGACTCCATTATACTGCCCCCATCTGCTGGCGCTGGTCTGCAGGGAAGGAGGCAGGGCGGTCGCAGCTGCTCCACGCGGGGCCAGGAGATGGGGCCTGGCTGCAGCATTGCTGCTACCTTCTTCTGGGCCTTTGAAGAAGTGGCTATAGTGGGTTGAATGGTGGCCCCCAAAAGACATGTTCACCTCAACATCAGAAGGTGAACTTGTTTGTAGGTGTAATTTAGTTAAGAATCTCCAGATGATGTCACCATGGATCAACTGCGTGGGTCCTAAATCCAATAAGAAGTGTCCTGATAGGAGGAGGAGACAGAGAAAAACTTGGGAGATGGAAGCAGAGGCTGCAGTTGTGCTGCCACAAGCCCATGAGGGCCTAGAGCCATGGGCTGGAAGAGTCCAGGAAGAATTCTCCTGGAGCCTTTGGCAGGAGCAACATCTGTCAAAACCTTGATTTTGGACTTCTGGCCTCCAGAACTCTGAAAAAATAAATTTGTGTTATTTTAAGCCATCAAATTCGTAGCAATTCATTACAGTGCCCTAGGAAACATATACAGTGGTCTTCTGTGGTTCTCGGTTTCCTCTTTGTAAAATAATGGTGTTGGAATAGTTGATCCCTAAAGGGTCTTCCAACTTGGATTCCGGGGCTATTGTTAGTTGTATATAGCAGGAAGCAAAAAAGTCCTGAGGCCACAGGGATGCTATTAAGGAATTTGAGAGACTTGAAATCTTTTTTCACTCCCTTTTTCTGTATAACATCACTATTCTGGGTGTATGCAAAGTCCAACTCAGAACTAAAACAAGTTTAAGGGAAAAAAGAAATCAATTTTGTTATGATGCAGGATGCACATCCACAAGGTATTTATACAGAGTTTCCTAGATGATAAATTCACTTGAAGGCCTGCTACTTAGCAGCTTATAGTTGTCATGAAAATGAATTTAATATGCTAGTTTCCCTTTGGTTAAATGATCACTAAAGTTCATTCAATTGTTCATATAGTATTTGTTGACTATTTACTTCGACATGACACTGTTTGATGTCCTGGTAGTGAAAGAAATAATAGAGAGGCCTTCCTTCAAAGGGCTTCGAGTTTAATGGTGGCAACAGGCAAGTAAACCAAAAGTCACATAGTTTATAAGCTGGTAAATTGTATGAGAAAGGGGTTTTCAGGAAGAGATGAAACACAGAAGATGAGCATTAATTCTACATACAGCAATCAGGGTAAGTTTCTTGGATGAGAATTAGCCCCAAACTATCCCAGGCTAATAAACAGAATGAATCTGGAACAAAAAAGTGGAAACAGCTTGTAATCAAGGCATAGTTAGGCACCATGTTACTTAGGGAGATGCTAGAGAGCTTGGCTGGGGCAGAGTGTACGTGTCATGGTGCGGCAGGAAACAGGACTGGAGAGGCAGAACCAGGTCAAGGCAGTTGAATAGAAAATAGAGAGTTGAGAGAGTTTGTCAACTGATTCCTGTTGGAATAAGGCAAATAGAGGAACAAGTGTTGCTGGCATGGTGACTGGAAGACAATACTTTAATTTACCACAAAGCAGGGACAGATACGGTGGGGTTTAGGAGGAGATGAGTCCAGCTGAAATTACTTGTAGGATATCTTCATTGAGATGAAAATTAATTTGACATCAAATATTGACTTTTACACCATCATTGGAAGGGAAAGTGATAGAGTTAAAGAAAAGAGAGCCAAAGCAGTAATTCAGGGACTTTCTGCACTTGAGGAGCAACAGAGGAAGGAATCCATGAAGAAAAGGGAAGGAATGATAGAAATGATGGTGCAGCGCCTGGAAAGTGTGTTGGCTTGTGAGCAAACAGAGGAAGCAAGTCAAGAAAACAACCAGTAGTATCAAATATTCTGAGAGATAAAATAAGAAAGAATGAAAGGTGTCCAGTAGATGTGGCAATATGAAGGTAATTGGCAAACTAAATATGAGGCATTTCAGTGGAGAACTGGAAGGGGGAAAAAAATCCAGATTACAAAGTGAAGGGAAAATGATTTAAAAAAAGCATTGGGAACATAGAGAACACATAGCATAGCTTGGATCTAAAGAGAAAGACGTACAATGTGATGTCTAAACAGGGTGGCAGAAGAGAGGGAGAAGAAACTAAGAGGGGAGAATGTCCTTGAATAGGAAAGAGGGGTGAAGAGTTACGCATAGACAGGGAAGGGGGTGTCAGCTATAAAACAGGGACGAAAGGGGAGCAGTGTCCAGAGAGGAAAGGATGATGCTTGTAAGCAAGGTCTTTCTGTGCCATGATTTCCTTTTATTGTAAAAATGAATGCTAAATATAGCTCTCTCATAATTTACGGTGAAAATTAAAGAATGCATGTAATGCAGTAAAAGTTATGCTTAGTATATACTAGGTAATCTCTCAAATGTCACATCACCATTATTATTATTACAGTATTTTCTTATGAGTAGTAGAAGTATGAGTGGCACTATTTTCTGAGTGTGGAGCATTTGAGGGAGGAGCAGAAGCTCAGGAGAAATGATGAAATCTTGATAGCAGCTAAGTAAATAAGAAAGGCAGCTGTTCTAGAGAAACATGAATGACTGACCGGAAGGCCTGAGATCCCAGTTGAATTTGTGATTTTCTAAACTGGAGGAGAGTAGAGCATGGTAGGAAGAGGGCTGGCGTGATCTAGAGCAGGTGTTATGCAGTGTGGCCACAGAGGAAGGGCCCAGGGAAAGCCAACAAGAGGGTCTGGAATTTATGGACCATGAAGGGCCCGGATGGTAGAAGAGTAAGTTAGGCCTGAGGTGAGTCAGGGATAAATTTGAGTTTTTATGGGACTCAAAAATATATGTTAGATCAGTAGATACAGTATCAAACAAAGCTATCTTGCACTCCAAGACTTCAGAATTAGAAGATAATTTCAGAGGTGTGGTTATGGAGGTTGTTGAAGTAAAGGGGAGACCAAAGCTGTTGGGGTTGAAAATAAAAGGCATTGTGGTGATAAGTTTCCTGTGAATTAGGAGTTCAGTACACTAGATGCAACTGTGAAACCAATGTCCAAGTCCCAGCCCCAGAGGATTTGATTTAACACTTCTGGGAGGGGATCCAGGCATCAGTGTTTAAAAACTTTTCTCCAGGTGATTCCAATGTGCAGGTAAGGTTTAGCAGCATGGTAAAAGACAAAGCTTTACAGAGGCAAAGCCCATCCTGGCCCTCAAGTCTGGCAAAAGCACTATGCCAATTGATGACGATGATAACAGTAATAGCAGCGCAGCAGATAGCTGATGCTGACCAAGCGTGTGCCCATGTGCCAGGCACTTTTCTAAGTTTTTGTACCAAAGAGGTACAATCCCCACTGTGCAGGTTAGGAAATGGAACCACAGAGAAGGCAATTAAATTTTCCAAGGTCATATAGCCAGTGAGTGAAGGACATTAACTCGGGAAATCTGACTTCAGAGCTGCTGCCTTTAACCCTTACACCACAATTTGACATCTTAATGCTCAAGGCTGGCAACCTTCCAGGCATCCTAGAAGTCAGTGTACAAATTGGCCTCAGGAAAGCAGATCAAACTGGTCTTCTCAGGAAGCTAAAGCAAGTCTACATATAAACATATTTCACCAAAAATGATCTGGAAGTTACTGGGAATGAAAATCAAAGGCTTTTGATTTTTTTTCTATCTTCTCTCAATCTATCCAATCACCTGCTTCACTTTAATGAACAGAGTCACAGTTCACCACATATAAACTTAAATAGGTGAAAAAGCAAAAACCTGAAAAATTACAATATGAAGAGTTCACTAAAACTAAGTAAAATGTGACAAGACCAACAGACTCTTGAGGGGTTCTGTGCAGCCTTAAAAAAAGTGATTCTTCCAAAGGAGAATTCCCCAAAAAGGACTTGGCAATAAATTGAGAGCCACAGAAATGCCTTTCAGACTTCATGGTACAACACGAAGTGATTGGCACCTCGAGAAAACAACTCTACATTTCATACTTGGGATAGAGGAGGAGACAGATTAAAATGAGTTCATGGAATTCCACTGCAATCTGCTTCATACAAATATCAAACAACTAAAGAAAGCCTGGAATTACTGTCTGCCCCCTGCCACCACCACACTGAGCCCTTTTTGTGACTGTACAGTTCACTCCATTATTAAATGTGGAGTTCCATTTATGATGAGGCACAAATATTCTAGTAATCCTACAACAGAAACTTTATACTTGCATGATATTGACTATTTATATATATTGTTCTCAGTGAATCAGTGCTAAAGATGTGCTAAAAATACAATGATTAACTTTGAATAGTTGGCATAATTTCCATGGACTTTTTAGACACTTATTTATATCCAGGAGCATGTTTGTTTGATGTTTTTTTTTAATGAAAACTCCAAAACTAGATTCACATTTTTAAACTGATGAAGAAAATCTGAACAGATGAATATGAAAAAGAAATAACAGCATATATGCTAATGAATATACACGTGCCTTTCTTGGTGGTTCTCACCCTTGTAGCATCTATTTTACATGGGTACACCCCCTTTTGCATACTCCAAATATAATTTTCCTTTCTAGCCTTGGCTTATCTTTATCTTCAAAGAAATACATAATTGTTATGACACATCAAAATCAGGGAAGCATACAGACTGAGTAACAAGAGACTGGATTTTGATTAAGACCTGTATCTAAAAATAGTAGGTAGCCATGCTCCTACTCGTAGTGGTCGTCATATACTATTTTACTGCCTAAACTGGGTCGTTTGATATAGTATATTTGACTTCACTATAGGAAATGATATTCTCATGTTTCATGGGTAGGTCAATTAGAACTTTCATAAGATCTAATTTGGATCTGGCACTCATCTTTCAACTACTTTCTTTGGGTTGAAATATCCCTCTATTATCCGAAACAAAGCACTGTATCAGAAGCCCGTTTGTCTTGGTAACAAAGCTCACTGTGTCATCAGCTGCACTCCCATTGTTTAAATATGGAGAGTCTAAGTCTGGGCAACAATTCCGTCCTTCATGTGAAAGTGAGATAAATTATGCAGCACATTAGTGAAATTTGTTTGGTCTTCCTGATTTCAAACCACCTGCTGACTAAACCATTATGCTGGTTATGTAATGGCTTAAACATGTATACCGAAGTTTATGATTTTTCTTTAATTTTTGAATTTTTACAACCAGTTTTCTGGGTAAATACCAGTGCTAAATTAAAGCAACTACTAAAATCACCTAATTTGTTAGTCATCACTCAATTGACTTAGACATAAAAACCCACGATATTTTTGTACATTCTTCTAATGAGACATCTTCCACCTAACTCAAGTGTATTTAATGCAATCTAACATATAATATAGTAAAATGTTAATGCTAACCAAACTTTTCACAGGCCTTATCATTGGCATAATCAATGGTCATTTTAAAGTCTCTTGCATCACATTAACTTTCATCGATAATCACATTTACAGCATAATTATTAATTTATTCAAAAAAGATTTATTCAATCAATTATGTCCTAGGTACACTGCTGAGCATGATGAAAACAACATTAAACAAGATACACAAGCTCCATATCCTCCTGGAGCTTAAATTCACAAACCTGCTGGTATCAGAAGAGTTTTCTCAGCAGTAGGACTAATTTGCTGAATTTACCAATTTGCTGATTTGCTAAGAATATAAAGAAGTATATTTCAAATTGAGTAAATAAATGGAATGCTCTAATTTAAATTCTCAAAATATTGCTTTTACAACTGGAAACAATCTTGTTAAAACTATTAAAAATAACCTTAAGTCAGTACATCTTATAAATTGGATGATTTGGCCATTTGACAGATTAATCATTCAGTGAATTGATTTTGGAAAGTTGAGTGTTACTGCTTCTCCCTGCACTTGCTGAGCTCCAAATCCCAGGACTAGCAGTTCACAGAACCAAACTGCAAAACCCTGAGCAAGTATTGCAGGAGGAACTTTGATCCTCTGTGAAGGTGAAGATAACACATCTCAAATATCTGACGGAGTTTGAAAAGTTAACATCAGCCGTCTTTCCATTCAACATCCATCACCCAGCTCCTTCTAACCAAGAGTCTCTGTCAAGCCATTTGTGCTCAAATGCCAGAAACTCAGTATTGTTGTTGTTACAAAGAACATCGTGTGGATTGATCCTGCCGCTAATCCCTAAAAGCCTACAGGCAGAAAGCAGCCCATCCCAGGGAGACTCTGCACCCAGTTAGACCTTAAACCTGACACCATCGGTACTGGGTCCACGTTTGAATTCACAAAGCAGCAAGAGTGGACTGAGTGACAAGGGGTAGCCGGAGCTTTGGAAGCATGACACATTCTGACATACTCAGGCATGCCGTCTGCACAGTAGCAAGGCTCACAGACTTTTTACAAAGTTGTGAGGCTGGAGATGCTGTCAGATGAAATGCCTCACTTAAAATTTTCTTTTGAGCTACACAAAGTTTAATTGTTAAGTTTTAACAGGACATGGGCTGTGCCTTCAAATTTCAAATCAAATGCAGAAAAAATGTGATAGGACCCTAGGTAAACTTTAAACTTTTGTGCCTCAATTTCTTCAACTATATGTTGGGAATTATAGTGATATTTATCCCATCCAGTAGTGAGGAGGATGAAACAAGAGAATATGTATTAAGTACTCTGTACTCTGAACCTCCTGCTCAGAATGGGTACTCGGGTTACAGCTAGAATGAGGCATAGATGTTCAATACTGGGAATGGCGTACACGTAAGTATAAAGAAGCACTGCCAGGGGGCTTGAGAGTTTGGGATATCTAGACCCTAACACAGACTGAGTGAAGAGTCAAGCAAGAATCAGGTCACAGAGGCCTTGCAGACACACTAAGTCTGATTTTATCCTCTAGACTTTGAGGAGATACTTGGGGGTTTTTAAGCAGGGACATGCCGTAATGAGATTTACATTTTAGATGGATCATTGCAATAGGTACTGGTAGATACAGATGACAGATATGGGTATGGGCAGATATATAAATTAGATATGGATAGAGAGGTGTAGATGGAGGCAGACGTACAGGTAGATATAGATGATGTAGATACAGATATGGATAAATCTGGATGTAGATATGGACAGAGAAATGTAGATGTAGGCATAGGTACAGGTAGATATAGATGCTATATAGATATATAGATGTAGATGTAGGCATAGGTACAAGTTCAGGTAGATATAGATGATATGGATATGGATAAATGTATCTGTGGATAGAGAAATGTAGGTGTAGGCATAGGTACATGTACAGGCAGATATAGATAGATATGTAGATGTAGCTACGGATGCGGCTAGACAGACGTAGGTAAAGGCATAGTAGGTACAGGTACAGGTAAATGTAGATGACACAGTTATGGATAGATACCTGTGGCTATGGATGTGGATAGATGTAGATGTAGGTACAGGTATATGCATATATAGATACAGGTATGGCATTTACACAAGGAAAGGAATTGCCACTTTTTGCCAGGTGCAGTGTTAGGAGCGTCACACGGCTAGAAATTAACAAGAAAGCCACCTGCCCTCAAAGAGTTTATTCAGGAATGAGGAGGGTTTTGCCCTGAAACAGTTCAAAGAAGAGTGACGCTGGAACTCGGCCCCGAGAGGCACCTTAGGGGAGGGAAGGGCTGCTGCAGACCAGGAGCAGCAGGAAGCAGAGGGAGGGAGCACACCCTGCGGTGGGGGCCTTGACCCAGCAGTAACAGTGGACTTCCAGCAATGACGGCACACCTTCCATTATCTAATCCAGCGCCCACAGCAAATACCCGTGGCCGTTTCAATTATTATCCCCATTTTACAGGTGAGGAAACTACAGGCAATGGGAGGCATTTCAAGACCTTTGGACAAAGAATCACATATTCTGGTTTTCTTTTTAGAAAATAACTCTGGCAAGAGTAATGTGGGTTGAAAGTATACCTCAGTTTAAAGAGAACCCGGGACAGACTGTGGGAATATGGACTTGAAGGCAGGGAGACCAAACTCGAAACGAGTGTGGGTCGACATCAACAGCAGGTGCCTGCATCAGGTCAGAGGTCACAGGAAAAGTCTTTGGGACATTAGACTAAGAAAAGGAAAGGGGCTGGAGGAAAAAGTCTAGAGCGATTCCCAGACCGCTCTCTGCGGACTGGGAGAAACAGCAAGCAGGGAGCTTAAAGGAAACAGCCGCCTTGGCAGAGGTCGTGGTAGGGATTATTCAGGGTCTGAAAGTCTATTGAGCAAGGCGCCTCTGCTCTTCCTAGTGGAGGTGCCATTGGAAGAAACGGGTCTGCAGACAGCAGCAAGATTGCAAGCCGTGAAGGGAAGGCTGCACCTGGCATTCCCGTAGGAAAGCCCGCTGGAAAGCACCTGGCAGGAAAAGGCGGTAACTGGTAAGACAAGCCATGCATCTCTCTCCTCTCGAAGCACGGCACGACGACGGCGCTGCAGGACTGGGAAGACTTAGGCTCCAGGAGCCAAAGACAGTCAGGGGCCAAGCACAGCCGGCCTAACGCCACCTGAACCGGAAAGCCCTGAAAGGTGGCGCGAGAGGCGGCTAAACCCCGACACTGTGTCCAAGCAGGACACACTGCCACTGCCGGGACGTTCAGGTATAAGGAAGGAAGTTACTCTCTTAAGGGACCGGCTTGGAAAGAAGCACAAGTGGAGGAAGCCGCTCGGCCACATGAGGACTCCCGTGTCACCAGCTGCAGACAAAGTCCGTGAGTGACAGAGGACTTTCCACATCCACACCTGGCAATCAGTAGCAGCAAAGATAATTTTTTAAATAAATGTTAAGAGTTTTACGCAAAATTTACATCATTTTTCTTTCTGCTTTAAATGATTAAAATAATAGACTGTGCTAAGATATAGATCGATGATACGTTTTGCTTTCCTCTAAAACTATGGCATGTGTCCTGAATATTCTGCATTAAAAAATCATTAAAAAGAAACTATTCTAAGCCCATCATAATAAAGCCTGCTGAATGAAGACAAACTATGTTCAAATGAGAACAGTAGCTGATGACCACTTTTATTTAAGAAGTTAACTTTTTTCTCTGTAGCTCACAACACTTGGAAAACAAAACCAGCATGCTGTCTGTAACAAAATTGGACCCTCCTGGTGCAGAGTGTGCTAAGAACTTCTGAGATTAGATTATTACTATGCTTGGGTCCTCAGTTCAAAGCAAATCTAAATGCTTTGAGGCTTATAGGCAGATTTTCATGATTATATGAGGAACTGGGTATAAAAGATAAAAAATGTGAAATAAACAAAACCACCTCTGTGTGTGAAGGGCAAGTACGGCAACCCTTAGGAAGAAAGTCACTGGAAACAGAGGGGAACAGACAAATGGCCTAAAGTCTAATGGGGGAAAATGGTGTTAATTCCCCCTGCTATGCAACTCTCAATTTCATCTTAGTCACCAGTCATAAAAGGCATTTAGAATTTGTCTTAAATAAAAAACAAACATTTACTAACTTAAGTACCTTTTAAAATGTGTTTCCATAATATTTTTATACACAGGATTGTCTTAGCTTGAAAGCTTAGATGTGCCATTTTTACATAACATCAATTAATATTCTGCTAAGAACTGCTTTCTGATTTTAAAAGATACTTCCTTATATGTCATGTTTTCTCTTCCCAAACACCTACACAAATATACAAACATATATACAAACACACATCATATTATATTATTTGATGACAGGTCATGGCTGGAGCTTTCAAACCTGATAAAAAAAAAATCTAATTTGAGAGCTCTGCTGAGGGTACCACTGATTCCGGCCCACATATTTTGCCTCACACAATTCAGTAACAGTAAATAGGTATCTTCAAATGATTTCGGGTGCAGAGAAAAATGCGGAGCGCAAGCATGCCATACTCTGTCAGCTGTGTGACTTGAGCTATTCTCCTAGGTAATATGGTTAGCCTAATAAAATATTTAAAAACTAAAACTAAGATGTTCACGGGCCATGACCACAAGACCAGTGCTCTCTCAAGATGTGACTCGGTTCTGGAAACTTTTTTTTTTAGCTTATTAGGCAACTCTCTTAAACAATGTGTCATCCTAGAAGTTGTGAACTCTGTATTTTGCTCAGAAGGTGACTATGATTTCTTCAGGTTTCCATATGGTTTGGGTTTTTTATTTATTTGGTATTCACTTAACCCTCTAGGGAAAATACGTATTAAGTCCACTACTCAGTGCCAGATGACTGGTCTATAAGGGCAAAATCTAAATTTTTCTGTGGTTACATAAATGCCAACCTTGGGACAGATATATTCCTCCAATTCTAGTTGTTATGACTTAGAAGAGGTTTTAAATTTAAAGTGTAATTACTTATCACCATTAGTATGAATACTTAAATGAGCTATGTATGTCATAATCCGATTGTGTCATATCTGTTTATGCAGACCAACAAATCAACAAAGAAAAACAGTACATCTGTTAAGAAACAACAGAATATCATTTGGTGGCAATACCAGCTGGGAAGTGATCTTTGAAAACAAAAAATGGTGCTGACAAAAATTTCAAAATGTTTAAAGCATTTTACAATAAAAAAATTTAACCATAATAAAACTTAAAAATTAAACAAATACCTATTTGTCTGCATATTTATATGTATAACAAAGTCCATATGTATAATTATATATATATAACTAAGTAGATATAAGGCATTTCGTAAACAAAGCAGAGAGGCAATTGATATGAGACCCACTTAAGTTCAGATTGCAGTGAGAACTCAGTTTACGTCACTGCCATTTTTTTCTCCCTTCTTCTCACGCCCCTACACATTACTGTTTTTTAGTCTTCAAAGGAAAATTACACAAACAAGAAATGTGAAAACTTTTGGAAGCTAGAGGTGCAAAGGTATGTGCCCAACGGTGCCCACATTAAGCGTGTTTAGGCAAAAAGATGTAAGATTCTGCAGGTGGAAGACACCATGAATTCATAATGATTGCCTTCTAAAAGTGTTTATCACTTCCAATTAAAGTTGGTTGTACAATACCAATACTACTATGTGTCCCCTTATATAACATAAACTAGTAAAAATATATGGACAAAAAGTATAAGAAGACATGAATGAAATGAGCATGACCAGGTGGCTGTTAGAAGCACAGACTCTGGAGCCCGATGGTTTGGGTTCATCCAGGTCCTGCCACCTACTAGCTGGATGACTTTGGACAAGCTGATTGACTAGTCTGTGTCCCAATTTCCTCGTCTGTGAAATGGGAATAATAATAGTATCTACCTCATGCTATAGCTGTGAGGATGAAATGAACTGATATATATACACACATGTAATATGTTATAACATACTACACGTGTATATATTACTCAGAACAATGCCTACTGTACAGTAACCACTATTTTTGTTACTAATAGCAGTAAATGCAAAGATTGCTAACTATGAAGCTGAAATCCAATAGATGCTCTCAGAGGAGTTTAAATTTCAAATAAGACTGAAAAGAAACATGAGGTCACCACATCATTCCACAATAACCCTGAGAATGCAGAGGGCTTCTGAAGTTGGTCAAACACCATGTCACTGTATACCAAGACCAAACCTTCATGAGGAAAACCAGAACACAAATCAAATGCAAGGTATATGAGAACTCTTTTGATTCAGTCCCCAGAACTCAACAAATAACTGGTGAGTATATGAATGAAAAAGTATAAGTTCCAAAGAGAATCATGTTTGTATGAGAAACAGTCAACATAAATGATGACAATGAATTAGGCCGATCGGAAACATGTCAGAAAAGAAATAAGGAGGAGATGTTGGCGTATCTCGCCCTGTAGCACGCCCACACCAGTTGTGTACTATCTCTTTCCTTGTTTCTTGATAAACTCTTTACTCCCTTGCCTATCCTAAAAAAAAAAAAAAGGAAATATTACGGTCTTCTCACACATGAAGTTTGGGTTCTTGACATGAAAGAGAATAACCAACTCGAGTGCTTGCTACATATATCTAAGAAAATACTGTCTAAATGCCTTGAATTCACCCACATAGAACTGCCTATCAACCAGCTGTGAAAGACACTGTGAGAAGCCCAGAAATGGGCAATAAGTAACCACTACCTCAATGCAGGTGAGAGAGTCATATGCTTGTTGCTTGTTCAGCAATTGAAGCCACTTCTTTTATTTATTTATTTTTTTTTTTT
>JAQZBX010084872.1:0-13199 GCA_029593785.1 Cabassous unicinctus | reverse complement strand
AATCTAGTTCTCCCACTCAGTCCACCTGACTAAAAAGAAAGAAAAAGGAAAAATTAAAAAAGGAAAAAAGGAAAGAAATAGAGAGGGGAAAAAAGAAAAGAACAGACAAAATACAAAGAAGAGGAAAATATAATAATGTACACAGTTTCATAATTCTCTCATTATGTAATAATGGAAAGTCAGAACTTGCTGCTTTCAAAGCCAAAACCTGCACCAACATTCCTGCTCATCCCTCTGGGATCTGCCAGAGCCAAAAATATAAAACAAAGAAAAAAATCAACCAAAGTGTGTGTGTGGGGGGGGGCAACATTAAAAGTGGTTACTGGCTCTTTCTCTTTAGAAGCTGGTATAAGGCCAGAAAATGCTTTCTTGAAGAGAATCTGAGCGTAGGATCTGCATTGGTCCATCAGGGATTCCACAAACTAATTTGGCGCCTCAATCCCAACTTTTAGAGTAGGCAGTTTCCTCTGCCAGCCCTGACCCCAGCCACCCACTCCCAGAATCTTTGATGCATTGCCACAGCTGCAACTGTTTCTACACCTACTGCCAAAGACCTAAGAAATGGGGCTGGTCACTGGTCCATGCTTGCACTTACAAAAACTTATCTCCTGGTAGCCTCTCACTTCTTGTACTGATACTGTTGTTCTAAATGTCTTTAATTTTCTTAGTGGAAGGAGCAATTTGTAAAACTTCCTATTTGTCATTTAGTTCCTGTGCTCCACATGTGGGTATTTTTGAGATGGTTGTCTATTCCTTCAACTTGTTCTCTCCTGGAATTTATCTTGCAGTTAATTGAATGGTACTAGTATCTAGTGTTAAGAGACATTTAAAAATATATTTATATTCCTTGTATTTTTCCAATGGGCATTTGACAATGGTAAGAATGGGGCGAAAAGTTAAAAGCAACATGTCAACAGAGACAAATTAATTTTGAAAATATTTCCCAGTTATGATGCTATTTTGCCACACAGCTATTTTTTAACCACTGATAACATTTTAAATTTAATTACAAATGAAGTCAAATTTAAAATATTTTGAAAATTTAATGAGAAATTCTTTCTTCTTTTTTAAGTTTTGATTAATAAGCAAATACATGGGTTTTTACTATAATATTTAAATGAGGAGCAATATAAAATACAATATTTTAAATGTGGAGTAATGTCAAAATAATGCTTTAGTGTTTTCTTTTACATCATACCAAATATTAAATTATGGTGTAGGAAGAGTTAGATTAAACTGATCATTTTTCCAGAAGATTGTTCTTTTATATTAATTTAATTGAAAGTTGCATATATGTATACATGTGTGTATAGAGCTTATGATAGCATTTATTTCTAGAAAAATTGTTTCTATTAATGTGATGGTATGAAACCCATTACTATAGAAAGGATAATAAAAATTCAAGAGTTAACTTTTAATTTTAAAGCAAATTTGTGACAGCCAAAAACAATAGGTCAAAATATTCCAGGAATCTAGTTAAGATTCTTTCCTTAACCCTGACCACTCCTATCCATTCAGATACCTGAGCTGCCATCCTTATTCACCATTTCACATTTTTTTCTTGCAACTAATAGAAAATTAAATCAACAATATTATATCCCAAGGAAATAGCATATTACCTCCAATTTTATTTATAATTTTGGATTGTTTCTTTTATATTTTTCTATTACTATTAATGAAAATAATGACATCTAACATCTATTGAGTCTTTAATATGTGACAGTACTGTTCTAAAAGCTTATGTATAACTCATTTTGTCTCCAAAATTAAGCTATAAAATAGATACTCTTGCTCTTCCTCTATTAGTTTATTAAGTTGAAGAACCTCAGGAAATCTTAAATTATTATTAGAATATACTTTGTTTCAGAATACCATATTTATTTTACTATTGTTTTGGTTGTTTTATTTTGCCAGCCTACTGGAATCATTCCTGAATGTGTCAATGTAAAATTTTGGTTTCCAAAACTATGTTATAAAACTATTCAAATGTCCATGTACAGAAGAATGGATAAACAAAGTGCTGTGCATTCAAACACTGAAATGGTACTTGGCAATAAAAAAGGACAAGCTAAGTGCATTTATATGGATAAATTTCATTAACTTTGTGCAGAGTAAAAGAAGCCAGAACCTAAAGGGACCATGTTGTATGCTTCCCTTAAAAAAGAAGTTCTAAACCAGGCATAGCTAATCTAAATGAAAACAAAATTTATAATGATGTTTGCCACTGGATGCTGGTGGAGGGAGAGAGGAAGATTGACTAGAAGGGAAATATTGGAACATTCTGATGAGAAAGAAATGTTCTATAAAATGATAAGGATATGGCTTACCTAGGTTTATCCATTGTCAAAATTGTAAGGCTAAAATATACGCATTACAATGTGTGATAATTTACCTAAAGCAAAAGAGTTGTAAATAGAGTAATTATAATAGTAATTGACATGTGGGGTGTGGATGGAGGTATGCATGGTACATGAATGGAGAATATTAATAGCTAAAGTTGGATGATGGATACATGGGAGTTTATTTTATTATTGTATTTTATTTGTACATTTTTGAAACTTTTCATAATGTAAAGCTAAAAATATGCTCTATAAAATGTTTCCCTAAAGCTGTAGGCCACTTTCAACCGAACTCTGATAAAATGAAAGTAAGGCTCTAAAATAATCATAAATGTGAAGTCTTAGATCATTGTAGGAAATTTAAGAATGAAATGAAAACTGAGACAAAAGTACCTCCGGGAAATAGCTTTATAAAAGGGAGGATGGGGGAGTTGTTTTCCTTGATTGTAAGTTTTCAGTAAGCAATGACTTTGATTTTCTTGTACTAAACTAAGCCTACTCCTAAAATAAGAAATAACAATGTTTCTAGCTTTACTTCAAACTTTTTGACTTTTACTTGCACAGCAATTTCCTGTGTGTATGAGATACACAGATAAAACTTTTTTTTAATAATGCTACTATCAAATCTTCTATTCATAATAAAATTATTTCCATGCTAGGTACATGGCCTTAATAAGAATTGTGTTATGAAAGCACAGTGTAGTTTGCGTAAATAGCATGTGGATATTGATTTCAATATTAAACTATTATTTTTCTTGATAATACTTCAGAAAATGTAATTTGCAATGCTTTTATATAGGGAATAAATTAATGTGTGGGGTCATTTTTATTGTGCATTTGTGGCTCCTATCAGTTTAAAGCTATAAAAGCTGTATTTTTATCCATTAAAAAACCTTATCTCATTCTAACATTGCATTTCAGTGCACTAATCATAGTAGCAGAAATGCCATTTTATTCTAACACATTTTAGAAAGCTAAATGGACTCATTATTTGGTTATTATCAGGTTCTAATTCTGAATTTCAGTGGATTTTTATAGAAAGTGCTCTAGTACATTTGAAAATATAAGAGAGAGGGGCATATTTAGAAAGAAGCAACTTGGCTAATGTGTTGGATATTTTATAACCTTTATCTTGGCCTCTTAAAACATTCTACAAAACTCCACAGAATCTTCCACTTAGTACCCAATTTTAGACTGTGCTGTACTCTTGTCAGAGGTCAGCAAATACTTGCTGTAAAGCATCAGATAGTAAAGATTTTAGGCTTTTTAGACCATATGATCTTTGTCGCACCTATTCAGCTCTGTCATTGTAGCAAAAGTAGCTATAGATAATACATAAACAAAAGGGTATGGATGTGTTCCAAAAAGAAAAACTTAACTTACAAAATCAGCCTGTGAGCTGTAGTTTGTCAAACCCAGCTCTAGGGCAGTGCTTCTCAAACATCAATATGCATCAGAATCTCCTCTAGAGATTCTATTTTACATAGGATTGGAGTGCAGCCCACAAATTTGAGTTTGAATTGGTTATCTATTTAAGAACCATGGACTTAGCTACATGACAAACATTCTGAACCTGATTTTTTAAAAAGGAACTCAATAGTACCTTTACTCTGCAAACTTGTAATAAAGATTAAGCAGACTAATGTATGTGAAATTTCATATGTTATGTACACTGTCAAAAATAAGCATTACAACAGAATTTGGTGAGTGTTTCTGTTCACCTGATTATTTTTCCTCAATTCTGGACATCAGAATTTTAATTGTGTAAGTCATAATAGCCCCATAAGAGGGTCTTCTTCAGATATCCTTGTTCCCAAGAGGGTTATAAGGTGTATTAGTTTCCAATTGCTACTGGAACAAATTATTACAAACTTATTAGCTTAAAACAACACAAATGGGTTCTCTAACATTCCTGAAAGTCAGAAGTCTGGAATGAGTCTTATCAGGACTAAAATTAGTGTCAACAGGGCTGGTTCCTTCTGGAAACTCTAGGGAGAAATCTTTTCCTTGCCTTTTCCAACATTTATTTGCTGTCCTCATTCCTTGGTTTGTGGCTCCTCATCACATCACCATTTATCCTTCTGCTTATTGGCCTTCCTCTTATAAAGAACCCTTGGATTACATTGGGCCCTCTTGGATAAACCTGGATAATCTCCTTATCTCAAGATTCTTAACTTGATCAGTCTGCAAAGTCTTTTTCACCATGTATTTTAACATAGTCACAGGTTCTTGGAATTGGGATATGGACATCTTTGGGGGCCATTATTCTGTCCACCACATTAACAAGGTAATAAAATGTGAATTGAGTCTCCAGTTGAAAGAGATTGATAAAAAGGGCCCTTCCTTGCCATAGCTACCACCTTTAAGGGTCCCAGAATAGAGGGAATAATACATCCTTTCTTGCTAGGAGAATTTTCATAAATCCCTGAGTATCACCCTGGTGAAATAGATTCAGACAAAGTGGAGACTCCTTTGTCTCAGCTATAGGAAGGTATAAAATCTTTTCTTAGTTACCTAGCTGCTGAAACAAATACCACAAAATGAGTTGGCTTTAACAATGGGAATTTGTTGATTCACAGTTTCAGAGGCTAGAATGCTTTCTCCCAGGGTCCGTGTCTTCCGACTGACCTGCAATCCTTGGAGTTCCTTTGCTTTTTATTGCCTGGCAATGTGCACTGCAGCATCTTCTCCCTTCTCTCCTGGGTTCCATTGACTTCCAGCTAATGGCTGGTCTCATTGCCCCTCTTTATGTTTCTAATTTCCTTTGCTAAGAAGGACTTCAGCCATATTGGGCTGAGGCTCACCCTCATTCAATCTGAGCACATCTTAACTAATAACTTCTTCAAAGGTCCTGTTTATAAATGGGTTACACCCACCTGCAGGATCATGAGTTGGGATCTGAACATGCCTTTTGTGGACGGCATGATTCAACCCCCACAATTTTCTGTGCTGAACATGGGCCAATGGACATTTTAGCACTTTCTCCCCTAAGCCAACATTGCACCTCAGTTCTCTGTATTTTAGTATCTTGATTTTTGTGACAGATGTGTTTTAGGAAAATTAGGTCAAGGTATAGGAGGAAAAATTCCAGGTTTTTCTATAAGGAAGAGTAGTGTTTGACCCTCAGCTCGACCCTGAGGTATCTAAAGAGAAAAGATTTTCCCATGTGGAATTGCCCCAGACCTGTCTCACCTTGCCAATCCTTGGGCAGAAGAAAAAAACAATCACAGACTCCAAAGACATAAAATGGATACTAAAATAGAATGCTTATTCCAGTCAAAAGGCAGAAACCATATGTTTTTAACAAAAAAAAAAAAATTAAGAAGAATGTTCCAACTAAAAAAAAAATCCAAACACCTTACCAACCAGAAAAGGTAACTGAAAATTTGGTCTTGGAGATATTAACAGAAACAAATATAAAGCCAATATGAAGAGAGAAGTCCCAAATACTATAGACTTATTCTTATAAATAAAGATGTTCTAATGAACTCAAAATAATAAAACCATATGAGAAAAAAATCAGCATGAATTAAAATCAGCAGAAACAACATGTAGCAGGAGGGAACTCCAAGAGTTTCAAATAATAAAATGATAAAATGTATAGACTATAAAATAAAAATTTAAGAGAGTTACTGACTCATAAGCAGAAAAAAATCACATTTCGTCAATTATATCTGAGAATTAAAAGTCCCCAAAATAGAAAATAATGTTATTAGAAATTAAGAACCAATGGATGTTTTGAACAGTCATTAAAATTTGCTGAAGAGAGAATTAGTGAATTGGAAGTTAAATCTGAGAATGTTACTCAAATGGAATTAAAGTCAGATAAAAAAATTGGAAAATATGAAAGTGAGATTTTAATTGACATTATATAATCCAATATAGATCTAAAATGCTTTCCACAAAGACAAAATAATTAGAATTGGGAAGAAGCTATATTTGAAGTGATAATAGCTGATAATAAATGATACTAATGCTCAAGTTCAGAGACATAACATGTCCTAAATTAGATGCTTTCGCCATGTCTAGTGCATTTTTGTAAAGGGGAAAACTCAAAAGTAAAAACGCTAAGCAAAAAACATACCCAGATAAGACATAATTTTTCAAATATGGCTTATAAATATTTATTTTCATTTTTTATTTTTTATTGATACATATTAATAAAGCAAACAATTAATCCAAAGTGTACAATCAATGGTATCTGGTATGGTCACATAGTTGTGCTTTCCTCACTTCAATCATTATTAGAACATTTTCATTTTTCAATAATAATAATACACAAAAACAGACAAATAAGAAGTGGTTATACAGGTCTGGGGAAGGACTTCTAAGGGGTGTGGAGTATTTCTTTTCATGGTAATGAAATTGTTCTAAAAGTTTTTGTGGTGATGAATGCACAACATTGTGATTATACTGAAAGTCATTGATTATGCACTTTGTATAGAGCATATGGTATGTGAATATATTTCAGTAAAACTGCTTAATTAATAAATAAACAATTGTTCAAGAATAGACAGAAATAGCAGCTATGTACAGCAGGAAAGCATGGAGAGATTAAGATGTGAAAACTTTTCTTGTTTATTTGTTTGTTTGGCTTATAAATATTGAATTCTTACATCTATCATTTATTATTATTGTTGTCATTATTATTATACTATTAACTATAGTCCAAAGTTTCTATTAGGGTTCACTCTTTATGTTGTACAGTTCTACGGTGTCTTTTTAAATATTTTTTTCTGGTAACATATGTACAAACTATAAGTTCCCACTTTCACCCACTTTCAAATATACAATTCAGTGGTGTTAATTAATTCATGATGTTTTACTATCATCACCACCATTACCAAAACTTTTCCATTATTTTATTCCAGGATTTAGACCAAGAATTCTTTCCTACTTCTCCAGTTAATCCTTAAGAAGGTAATTTAAAATGCTTGTATTTTTCATAATGAATTCATCTGTAAACCTTACAGTTGAGAATAATTCTTACTACTAAATACATAAAAAGAAATTACATGTGGAAGAAAGATCTATAATGTATTGATTTGTAACTGTAAAGCATCCACTCTGTACAGTGATGTTTAAAATCAATCAAAAGTAACAACAATATTTTAATAATTAACATACAAAAGATAACATTCTGTTATATCAGCCTGTGAATTGGCAATGTAAAGGTAAATTGTGCAATTGTTAGCTTTTAAATAAACTTAATCACATATATTATTTGCATCAAAATCACTACAGTTTTTCAGAAGTGAAAGTGAAATTATGAATTAAATGCCCTTAGTTCTCTTTATCTAAAACAAATCATTACCAAATTGAAAGATAATTTAATTAAATTTAGAAAATTATTCAATTCATTGAACTCCATAAAGGCATATTTTATTACATATTTGGCACAAATGTAGAGTATGTGAAGATTCTGGTGCTCTCTTTATGTATCTATGCACTACCTATCTATCTAGCCCCCCCCACATGTGTATGCTTTATTTAATATTTTAAATGGAAAATGCATTGCATATTTTATCTTGAGATCTTGGAGATGAGTCAATTTTATATTTTTTCATAATATCAAATCCTAAATGTGCTCTATTTCACTATAGAGACAAGTTTTTACAGTATTTGTGTTTTTATGAAAGCAGATTTAAGTTTTAAGAAAATACACCTAAATACTGGGACATCATCTTAAAACAAAGAATATCTTCCTTTGTGCAAAGCACTCTGTCTAGTATAGTATAAGATTTAACTGATTGACAGGAAACATGAGAACCATATTTTAAATAAAAGAACTGGATTTTTTTTTTCCCCGATTAATTTTGCTTAAAATAGCTCCCTCTTCCTCATTCCACTATGCTTTTTTTTGGTTTTGTTTTAATTTTTTATATGTTTTTCTGTGGAAATTTTTGTTATTCATTTACAGAACACTGCAGTGTGTGTTTTTAGTTTATTATTATAGTTTACAAAGTATGTGTGGTGGGGTGAATTGTTTATTCAAAATTGAGTTAAACTCCACCCAAAACAAATTTTCCAGATACTTGGTGTTAGATTTCCTCTAAACTTAATTTTACCTGGCAAAGAATACCATGTTCATGGTTTCAATAATTATATTTATGTTATCTTTATATCTGACCTTAGTTCTCACCAAGCATCCAGGACTACTACATCCTGAGGGATCTACTATACCTTACCATCTTACCCTATCATTTAGAGCATGTTGTCCTCCACTTTTGGATCCCTTTTTCTTCTCCACCACATCTACTTCTGCTCTTTCCTTGTAATGCTTCTTAAGAGTCAAAGCCTGACCTAGTGTGTGGCACATAGAAGGACCCTGTAAGTGCAGATATCCCCTTACTCTAGGAATCCTTCAGTCATAAATAAGTTATTACCTAATTCCTTTATTACTGAAAATCGCATAGTCTTTTATCCTAAGCCCGTGTTTTCAGTCACCCATGGTATTTGGTATAACCCAACTCCTGGTCTTTAATGTTCCCAATTAAAGTATACCAAGTAAGCACAGCTGGGTATTAAGTGAGTAGCTTCTGTACACTTTTATTTGCTGCTGACCCTCAAATCTAGGCAGGCCTTTCGTCTCTTTGTGGCTTCAGATCCCTGATTTTATTCAAGCTGGAATGTCCTGTCTTCTCCTCTGCCCTTCTTCAAAATTTTTGTGATTAGGGTTTACAAGTCTCCTTCATTTTTACCACACAAACTGGATTTCATTTACATGGCATTTAGTTTCTCTTTAGTTGTGGATTCTTTTATTTTATTTTGCTATGTTTGTATCCCAGAATATGGTAAATGCCTTGGGAGTAGAGATTGTTTGCACTTTGGATGTTTCTCCAAATCATTGCCTAATTCACTGTTCATTGAGCACACTAGATGCTTAAATTATGTTTACCGTAATACAGTCTACCACGTAAAATCAGCATCGGGTATTATGATTGATGGATACGCAATGTTCATCTCATGGCATGGAGGCAAAGGGATATCTCTATTGTTTCATAGAACATACCTTTTATAAAATAGCATAATTTTTCTTGAGTGTATTAATTGAGCGCTTGCATGTTTTCTTTTGAAATGGGTAGAAAAGGGGAAACAAAAGATACTTTTAAGGGATTAATCTAAAAACCTTAGAACGGATATTTCATTTTAGTCCTAATGCATATGAAATCAACTTAGCTTATCTGGTTTTAGAAAATTCTTCCTTAGGTTTGAAATTCTGAGAAATCTAGGGTTTTCTTTATCCCTGACAGTCTGTGCAATGTCAAATGTTGGTATCTTATTTCCATCTCTGTGATGCATTTTCCACTGTATCAATGTTATAATTACAACACAACCCACTTCAAGAATATCTTTATATGCAATGTAATTTTATATTTTTAACATGAGTCTTTAACTCCAGTGTGATTTTCTTTCTGTCTCCAAATAGTCATTTCTGTTAATAGAAATTAAACTCTATATTAGAAATATGTTAAGCCTTGTCATTATCTCTTTAGGCTCTTTGTCCTTTCCCCCGTAGGCTTATTCCTTTGTCATTTCAGAGCCCCTGAATTTGTGATGTGTGTATGTGCCTGTGCCCGCATGACTAATTTTCCCATTTCTCCCATGTCACTTGCTAAATATTATTTCATGTTAAATTTATCTTAAAAAGAAAAGCAAAAAGCTGTATTGGTGCTTTATTAGATACAAACCAAATTCTTTACATGCATCATAAATAAATCTTTCAGTGTTGCTACAAATGCAGTGTTTAAACAACTGAACCTCTTGAAAAATTGTTCCTGTTTGAGATACGAAAAGAAATACCTACTCTTGTAAATCTATCCCTCATGAGATATTGCCATCTGATCCTTTATGTATCCTCTTTATTCTTAATCCACTTTCAAAAATTATTTTGGCAGCTCTCAAATATGGAAACTGGTACCCTTTGCATTCATTTATGTGTATGAATGATAAAAACTACTTACATTATTTCCCACTGACAATTACAAATGAATGATTTAATTGAGAAAAGCACTTTCAAGTGACTATTGAACTTAACAGCAAATAGCAGAAAGGACATTAAAGTGTATATTTTCTTAAATCTTCAGCCATTCTGGGCCATATATTAGATTATAAAGTTAGCACAGTAACTCACACTATATATAAATCAGCCAGATGTCTTTCTGTCCCTTAATATGTGGCTACCTTGGTGGTTTAGGCAAGATAATAAGGATCCACAGATCTGGATCTATCTATATTAGAATAAAAAAACCTATGCAGCTGTATATTTTAAGCTATTCTATTTTAATAGAAAATTAGATGATTGGGATCTTGGAGTAATGAAGAGATTATTTATTACAGTAGCCAAAGACAGAGCCTGTTATCAAGTGTCCCACTGTTGAGTGGGGAAAAAAAGACAGGTGAACAAATATCTCTGACACACTGTGTTAAGATTTATTAAAAATACTATGGATGATAAATGTATATAAAAAAGTCGCAGCTACTCTAGCTTGAATTGTATCGTGTTAAGGCAAGCATGTAAAATTGTTTTTATAGTACAGTTGATACCTGAACAAAGTTTTAGATGGCCAGCACATCCTCAGCCAAGGCTAAAGCAGGCAGAGATAAGCAACTATTCTAATCCATGAAATGACTATTTCCAGAGCTAGAAACAAAGAAAGGCATGGTGTATGAAAGAAACTACGAATACTTTACAATGACTGTATACAGGTGGCTGTAGAGAAGTAGAGAGCAATGCTTTTGGAAAGTCTCAAAGACCACATCATAAATCATCTTATTTTCTACAAGTGAATTCAGATATTTCTGGAAAGCAATGTAGAAACAAGTCAACTATGTTAAACACATAAATAACATATGCAGTTTTGATTTTTAAGATAAAGGTATTTCTGACAAGACATTAGAAAATTGATTAAATGAAGAATGAGATTCAAATTAGGAGACTTTCTGCCATAATCTTAATTAAACAATTATGAGGGTATGGACTAGGATAGTGAAAGTGAACTCTGAGATAATGAACTGGATTAAGAAAAAATTTATAGTACATTGGCTTTGATAGCCAGTTAATTAGAAAAGAGGACTTCATATCTGAATATGATTAAAAGGGGAAATGTTAGATTGTATATATGATAACAGAATAAAATTTTTTAAAATCCATGGAACTACACTATGCAAATAGGGAACTCTAACTTAAACAAGGACTTTAATTAATAGCACAATTATAAAAATGTGCTATCAATTTTAACAAATGTTCCACACCAATGCAAGGTATTGGCAGTAGAGTGGTGTAGGGGAATCCTGTATGTTATGCATGATTGTTCTGTAAATCCACAACTTCTCTAATAAAAAAAGAAATGAGGAAGTCAGAGTATTGTACAATGATTTCCACCTTCACACTAAGCAATTGGTGGAAGAAGGTAATTTTGCAAATAAGAAATATATGATTGGAGAGGGGATTTGGAGACAGTTACAAATTAAGTTTTAGGCTTGTTGACTTTGAAATATATGGTAAATTTGAGAAAAATTGTAACTTGGCATATGGTATCAGAGTGATTAGGAACAGAGAGTCAATTTTATTAGTCAGGATAGACTAACTGCTCTAACAGTCACCGTATTTCAGTCATGTGACATTAAAATGTATTTCTTGCTTCATATATTTCTTATTTGAAAAGGCCTTCCTACTTATCTCTCTTCAAGCATGACACAGAATAGAGGTTTCTTCCATCTTGGGACTTTCCCTCCTCTAGGACTTGTATTCTTCTCCATTTGGCCAAGGGAACAGGGAAAACTAACACAAATTTCATGTGGGAGGATCATGTTTGCCCAAATTCCATGTAAGGCACTAAGGTACATGGCCACACCTAACCACAAAGGGGGCTGGGAAATGTGGTGCAGATGTGTGCCCAGTGCCTTATAAAGAGCGAAGTCACCTATGAGACCTCTGAGGACTTTACCAAGGTCACCCACCCATTGCTTCTCAGCAGTCCCCTAAGTACAGCCACCCTAAGAGAACATATGGGTATTGGTGAGCATGTACAACTCAAGGAAACAATTATCTTAAGCTTCACTTATAATTGTAATATACATATGTGTGTGTGCATATATTTTACTATTAACTATATTCTATAGCTTAAATTTGGGTTAACTCTGTACTATGCAGTTCCAAAACAAATTAATATATTAGTTTTTATTTTCAAGCAATTCCATTTACTGATGAACAAAACTTCCCAAGCAATTATGTGTTCTTGAAAACCCAATAAATTAATTGTGCAGAATACTGAGGTTCTTTAAAAACCAGACATCCCTGGCCTTGGCTGCTGGACTAGATTATTCCCCAGACACTAGTGGTACACTATGAACCTATAAAAAGGATGCTATACCTGAAAAACAAAACAAAACAAACAAACAAAAAAATCTGGGCTGTCATACAAACTTTGCCCTTAAGTGTAAATCAAATCAATAATGAATTCTCTACTAATTGAAGCAAACTCCCACCAATTTATAACTGCCAGTTTCAGTTGACTTTTGCAATATTAAATGTTTTCTGACATAGATTCTTTCTATGTCAATGTTTTCTCTGACATTGGGGTCACATACCTAATTATAATTCAAAAAAAACTTCACATCATTGAAGCTGATAGATTATATTACAGTTAACTGACAAATTTGAAAATATTTGACATTTCAGACAGGATTTGGTACTTTGCAAAATGTTTCAAGTCTAGATCACATTGAAAAATTCCTTCCACCACTGGAATAAAAAACATGTTGGCATATGGGGGATTTTTCTCCCTTCTTCCTTTATTTTTATATATGTCATTTATTGATTGTACACCTCTGTTCAAATTTTTTAACTTTCCTGGG
>JAQZBX010084871.1:0-13200 GCA_029593785.1 Cabassous unicinctus | reverse complement strand
AAAGTTGAGTCATTTCAATGAGGTGCAAGTACTAATGGAGTTATTCAGTAATTTTAATGATGTGGGATTATTTTGCTATGGTAATTAAAATTTTGATTATCTGTGATTAGACAGTATTTTGATTTGAGTTTATAAAGATAAGTGGCCTACTTAAGACTTAGAGTATGTTCACCATTAAAAATAGCAGCAATTATTATCCAAAGAGTTAAAGTGTGAATCTCTAAGTACAAAGACTTAGTAAACATATGTGTGTAGATAATGAAGCACTAGCTAAACAACAGATGCCGAATCAATTTAGTGTAATTTATAGAGATTTTCATGTTTCTAAATCAAGGAGAAAACCTTTGTTAATTATGAATCCATGCTATTAAAAGGATATTTTTCCCTTGAAGAGAGTATTTCAGACCTGAATAATTATTCTTTAATATAAACCAAATGATTGAACTCTCCCAGACACTGTTTCAAAATGACCATTAGAAAAGATGTTATCTGTCAGTACTGTCTCAACTGCATGAATCACTGAGTATTAATCAAAGGAATGAGTTGGGCCATCACATTTGTAATATATACTGAAAGTAATAAAAGATAAAGCTGATAAAGCTCTTTTAAAATAAAATTAATTTATGTGTATGTGCTTGTATTTGTGTTTATGTGTGTGTGTAATATTTATCTCTTTCCAAAAAGACTGTGAACTCCTTGAGAAAGGAGTTTGCTTATCAGATTTGTGTTCTTCACAGCCTCTAGAAAATATATCAGGTACAAAATATATGCCTAAATATTTATCACATTATGGAAGATATATTACAATGTATTTATAGATGCATAAATTTATGCACATATGCAATGTAATGATAATTTTATTTGTGTTTATTTGGGAGAGCACAGTGATAATTCATCAAGGTCAAGGGTGCTATCCAATTCATGTTTAACCTTTCTTATGTTGTGTATTTGTTTCTATTCAAAACATGATAACTTAATTGGAAATTCTGTTTCTGTAAATCTTTTCCAAACAGTCCCTATGTGTTTATTAAATATGGAATATTAATTTATAGATATAGTCCTGAAATGATATATTTTTGAATAGTTAGAATAGGCAAATAAATATATACATGGCTATAATTGTATATATGACTTAAATACGTAGAGCCAACTGGTTAGGAAGTTCACAGATATCATATACCATATATCAAAAACAAACCTCCTATAAAAATAATGAGTCTTTAGTCTTCAGAGTGGAGTGACTGAAGTTAACTCATGCGAAGAGATCTGTGTATGTATGTATATAAGGTTACACATATTTGCATTTGTTTTTGCATTTTCTTTTCTTCTCTTCTTATTTTACAAGGTTCTGACTCCTGCCAACTTCATTTAGCAATATAATAATTTATCTGATAACATTGTGTAAGGGATAACTTGAGAAATTTAATACTACATTGTTGTTGGAATGTAATGAAGCTACAGCCCAGCAATTCACTCATGCAGAAACTAAAGTGTTCCCATGAAACCTCCATTTTCAAAAGTATTCATCCATGTGGTCATTTGTTACAACTGAGGAAAGAATATTATTGTGGCGCAAACGGGACTCCTCGCCTGATGCGCACTGTCAATTAAGTGACACTGGCGTTTGAGAAAAGAAAGTGATTATTTGACAAAAGAAAGCTTCCTGGGAGACAGGAGAACTTGTCTTAGATCTGACTATCCCCAAGTTACAAGAGTAGCAGCATTTTATTGGTTTCTTGGTGGTGGCAAGTTGGGTGGTATTAGGGGTGGCATGGGTTTATTGGGGAGATCTGGGGCGTGGCTATCCTTCAGAAGCTTTCTTTTGGGTTATAGATTAACATATTTTTACATACATGGCATGTTCAAAAAAATGTTATCAAAATCCTACCCAGAGGGGGAGGATGAAATATTATATTGAACAAAACTTAACTTTAGAACAAGTTTCTTCTTTCTGCAATTGTTCTCTAAACTACTTTAGGCAGAAAGGAGAAAACAGAAGATTTTGCGGCCAGCGATAAGATTCTAATTTATGATAGGTTAAGATGGAAGACATACAGATAGGCGTACCTGCTGATAGGTGCTTGTGGACTGTGGTGAACTGGAGAGAGGTGATGGGAAATGGGGATGAGTAAAGATCCTGGGCCGTAATAGTTATTATACTTAAGTATTTAATATTATTTAGCTTATATAAATTTTTACTTTGGATCACAGCATATAAATAAGATTGATTCATTTCCTACCAGAGATTTTCATTCATTCATTTTAAATATAATCTTAGTTTTTAATACTATGTGAAGCACTAGGGCATTCACATCTTATGTATATTTATCCCGGTTCTAATTTGAATGTTATTTTTATTTTGTAATTGCATTGAATACGTATTCTTATATAGAATTTTTAAGCAGATTGCACAGTTATTTATGTAATATAAAAAGTATTATCTAAATGGGTTTTTAAAAAATCATTATGATCCTGGTGTTCTGTCTGTAGAACCAAAAACATGCCATGTTTTACTTGCATATCATAGGAAGCAGTAATATATTGTATATATGCAAAATTATGCTTATATGTCCATATCAACTCTTTTCAGTGTGGTCTTCATATTTTAGTCCATGGTATCTACCAGTCTCCTTTCTAGCCACTCTCTCTTCACCTTCCCCATAAACTGCCTGTAATACTGATATTTCCAGAATGAACCATGAATTTCTTTGCTTTTCTTTAATCATTTTCCCTGTCTGATTTTCCCTATTGTCTGGTTCACTCCCATATTTTTAGTGTCTGAACTTTGCCAAATAACTTTTCCTTTAGAATATGCTGATAAAAAAAAACTCAATTTAAAATACATTTGATGTAACAGGCTTCTAACAATGATAGCTATTTTTGTTCAGTCAGTTAAGTCTTGGTTGCCATGATAATATTCTTGTTAGCTATGTGTATTCCTTGAGATCATGCTCTATTTAGCTACCTTTAAGTTAGTTTTGACTAACTTAGGAAAACAACATGGTAATTTTCCTAAATAATCTTATGTCAATAATTATTTCAGGAATTCTTGACAAAATAAGATATTCCATTAAAAAGCAATTAATGGAATGAAAATAATGCTTTGATATCAAGTTGATTCAAACTTACTCTTATAACCATACACAAAGATTAAAAATTCATTCAAATATGGAGTCAAGAATTTTGTGGAAATTTTGGAATTTTTGGATAAAATAGTATAAAAAAAGCTAGGAATTTTGTAGGATACTAGCCCTTCAAAATATAGAAAGGTGTGGGAAGGCAATAGAGCAACTATCTGAAAGTAGCCAATGACAAAAATTAAAAGAGGGTACAAGAAATGAAAATTATTTTGAAAAGGAAATTAGAATTATTAATGTAATAAAATATCATATGTTAGAGAACATTTGCAATTTATATATCTTATGGAAAATAAATTCTTCTCAAAACTCAAGGCTTATCAGACCAAGTCAAAATACAAAATCTAATATATTCTTTACACAATTTTAATTAAAAGACAATGATGCAAATCATTAAATTAAAATTTCACAAAGCAGCTGATGTTATAGAACATTGTTTCCATGATTCAATATGTCTAAGCCTTACTTCCTGCAGGTGTTTGTAGAACTCTCTCCTTCACTTCTTTAGGGTTGCTATAATGTAACTTTTTCTTTGAAGAATTTTCTATTAATCATTTTTCAAGAGAGCAAGGCCTACTCTCTCCATGGACACTATGCTGTTAGTTTTTTCTACATAGCAGTTATCACCATCCACATACACATACTTGGTTGATTATTATCCTCACGTCTGGAAATAGAATGTCACTCTTGTTAGATGAACCTCTTCCAAGTTCCTTCCCACCTGCACTGGGGCCTTGCGTTGTTGTTTCCATTTGGAACAATTTCCTCCCAGGAAAATGTAAGACTAAACTTTTACCCTTTAGGACTTTAATCAAATGCCAACTTTTTGCTGAAGCATGCCCTGACCATATTATTTCCAGTTGCTTTGTCATGTCCACAGAAATAGATTAATCATAGAATATCTATCAAACTATCATCTCTCTATCTCAATGGTGACTTTGAGCTTCAACAGCAGAACTGAGGAATAGCGACAGACAGAGACCTACAGGCATGCAAAGCCGCAAATATTTACTGTCTGTTCCTTTATGGGTAGAGATTGCTGACCCCATTGTAGGAGAAGCCTGCTTCTTTCTACAGTGCTGATTCATGGTGTCTGCAATTTAACTTTGAAATGGTCTGGCAACACAAACTGAAACTGAGGTAATGAAAACAATTTGGTCAAAATGCAAAAAGAAAATTAACATGATTTTTGGGGTACATAATTCAATTTCCAACAGATTTTATAGTTGTGTTTGTTGTATTTAGGTACTTGACGCATTATGAGATAATTTTTGTGTATCATGAGAGGTAGGGGTCCACTTTCATTCTTTTTCAAATAACTACCGAGTTTTTCAAACACCATAATTTGAAAAGACTATTCTTCCACATTGTGTGGGTTTTGCACATTTTCCAAAAATTAGTAAGCCATAGATAGGAATGTTTATTTCTGAACTCCCATTTCAATTCTGTTATCTTTATGTCTACCCTTGTGCCAGAGTCATAATGATTTGATTACTATAGCCTGGTAATAAATTTTAAAATTGCGAAATGTTAGGTCTCCAAAAAACTTATTCTTTTTTCAGGATGTTTTTAGCTATGTGTTCCTTTATCTTTCCATACAAATTTGTACATTTCCTTTTCCATTTATGCTAAGATGCCTTTTGGAAAATTTTTAAAATTTTATTAAAGTATATCATTCATACATGAACATACATAAACAATAAGTATATAGTGAAAGCTGTGAACTTACAAAACAAACATGCATAACATCATACAGAGCTCCCATACATCAGCCCACCACCAATACTTTACATTGTTGTGAAACATTTGTTAGAAATTATGAAAGAATATCATCAAAATATTACTAGAGTACTAACTGTATTTCATAGATTTCATTTGCTGTATTTTCCCCCAACCCACCTTATTATTTGTTTATTTACTTTTATCCATTTTTACTGCCCCCTCCCCATGTTTGCTGTTTCTGTGTCCATTCGCTGGGCATCTCTCTGTGTCTGTTTCCTGCCCTCTCTTCTCATCCTTCTCCTCCTGTCTTCACCAGGATTCAATCCTCAGAACCTCCAATGTGGGAGAGAGGCATCCTCCTGCTTGTGCCACCTTAGTTCCTGGATTTTCTGTACATCTCATCTTGGCTCTCCCTTGTTTCACTCTCCTGTTACATCATCATCTTGCTGTGTGGCTCAGCAGGGCCTGATGGCGCACCTGCCTCATGAAGCCTGGTGGCGCGCCCACATAGGGCCTGGTGGTGCACCCACTAACAGGGTCTAAGGGGACTCATCCACTTGCTGGGACTAGCAGAACAAAGGATGCTCTGTGACAGGTCCAGACTTGTGCAAGATGCTCTGCCACTTGGGCCATATGATCCAGCGGATCCAATAGTGCTGGTAGTGGCAGTGGCAAATAGAGATGCTTTCTGGAGTCTTTGTCAGGCCTCTCTAGGATAGTAAGAGACCCCTGAGGGTTTTGGAACAAAGGGTTGCCATTCACTACTCTCCTTCTGAGAAGCAGCTTCTGGTCTGCTACTGGACTTTATTAGAGACTGAATACCTAAACATGGGTCAACAAATTACCGTGATACCTGGGTTTGTTGTTGTCTGACCAGCAATACCATGAAATTTAGCATACACAGCAGCATACCATCATAAAATAGAAGTGGTTTATAGAAGATAGGGCTCAAGCTGGTCCTGAAAGCATAAGTAAGTTACAAAAGGAAGTGGCCCAAATACCCTTGAGCCCTCTCCTGCCACGTTACCTTCTCTATCCCAGCCCAAGTTATGGCCTCTTAGAGATGACCTTTCAATCATTTGACTGAGGAAGAGAAAACTTGGCCCTGGTACATAGATGTCCTGCATGATATACAGCTACCACCCAAAAGTGGAAAGGAGCAGTGCTGCAGCCCTATTCTAGGACATCCCTGAAGGACAATGATGAGAGGAAATGCTCCCAGTGGGCAGAATTTTGAGTAGTGAACCTGGTTGTTCATTTTACTTGGAAGGAAAAATGGCCAGAGGTGCAATTGGACACTGCGTCATGGACTGCCACCAATGATTTGGCTGGATTGTCAGGGATCTTGAAGGAACATGATTGGAAAATTATTGACAAAAGGTCTGAGGAAGAGGTATGTGAATAGACTATTCTGAGTGTGCAAATAACATGAAGATATTTGTTTCTCACATAAATGGTCACCATAAGGTGACTTCAGCAGAAGATTACTTAATCAAGAGGATAAGAGTACCCATTCTGTGGATATTAGTCAGCCCTTTTCCCAAGCCATGCCTGTCATTTCCCAATTGGTTCATGGACAGAATGGCCATGGTGTTAGGGATAGAAATTATGCATGCTCAGCAACATGGACTTTCTCTCACCCAGGCTGACCTGACTATAACCAATGTTGACTGTCCAGTCTACCAGCTGCAAAATCCTTCAGTTATTCCCTTCAGTGAATTTACTAGTATTACCATGTTCCCCATAATTCTGAAGCAGCTGGATTGTTAGAATGGTGGAATGACCTTTTGAATACTCCTTTATGGTGCCAAAGAGGTGGCAATATTTTGCAGATCTGGGGCATTACCTCCAGGAGGTTGTGAACCAGTGTCTACTCTATGATGCTGTTTCTCTCATAGCCAGGATTCACAGGTCAAGGAATCAAGGGTTAGAAATGGGAGTGGCACCAGAAAAAAATTGTTTCCTGTCCTTGCAACCTTTAGCTCTTCTGGTCCAGAGGGCTTAGTTCCCAAAGGAGAAGTGATTCCACCAGGAGACACAACTACAATTCCATTGAACTGGAAGTTAAGAATTCCACCTAGCCACTTTGGGCTTCTCGTGCCTCTGAATCAACAGGCAAAGAAAATAATTACTGTCCTGGATGGGGTGATTGATTCTGACTATCAAGTGGAAATAGATCTGCTCTTATGCAATGACAGTAAAGAAGAGTTGTCCTGAGATACAGGAGAACCGCTAGTGTGTTTTTAACACTACTATGCCCTGTGATTAAAGTCAATGGAAAACTGCAACAACCCAATACAGGCAGAATTACCAATGGCCCAGAAACTTCTGCCTGAAGGAAGTTGAGGTTCTTTCTGAGGGTAAAGGGAACTTGGAATGGGTAGTAGAAGAAGGTATTGATAAATATGAACTAAGATAATGTGACCAGTTACAAAAATGAAGAATATAATCATTATGATTATATCTTCCTTCTTTTGTTATGAGTACATGTGTATTTTTACATAAAGTAAATAGCTTCCCCACTTTATTTTTCATATAATACAAGTTGTATCAGTTGCATGTTCTAATATTTAAGCTATAGTATATCAGGTTTAAGAGTGAGTATTATCCAAGGTCTTGCATCCTATTCTTGAGAGATTTAGTGTGTTTCCAGTTGTAAGCAGGGAAGTTGAATATTTCTAGGTGAAAAATATGTCTTTTATTGTTTTTATTTAGAAACCAAGTATGGTTTAAGGTGATTGTGTATAGTTTTCAAGTTGACAAGAAGTGGACTGTGATGGTTAAGCTTATGTGCCATTTTGGCCAAGTAATGATGCCAAGTTATTTGGTCAAGTAAGCATTTGCTTAATTGTTACTGTAAGAACATTTAATGGACTTAAATCATCAGTAAGTTGATTGCATCTATGACTGATTACATCTAGAGTCAACTGTGGAGATTCCCTTCAGCAATGAGAGATGTCTCATCCAATCACTTGAAGTTCTGATAATGAGATGTGATGATTTCATCAGTCTGAATAGAAAATTTCCATCTCTACTTCAGCCACCCAGCTTTTGCTGGAGAATTGAAAACCTGCATCAGAATTCCCAATTTGCAGTCTGACCAAGAAATTTCATTTGTGCATCCCCACCATTCCCTAGGACAAGTTTATAAAATCTTATAATATTTAAAGATATCTTCCGTTGGTTTATTTTCCCTAGAGAATTCTGACTAATACACTCCCCTGTCCCTTGAAACAGTATATCCCTCTTCAGGGTGCTCTATTGTATGTCCTAAAACCCAGGTCATTTTGAATTGATTGTTTCTTACACCATTTTAAAAGGCTGCAACCTTATTTTGTCTGCACAACAAATTCTGGGAAGAGCAAGAAGATGTGATTCCTGGGTCTGGCTTTCAGACTGTCACTAGATAGATTAGAAACAACATATGTGCACTCCATTATGCCTATAGGGGCTTCTTTGCTCCCTCCAAAACAGAGTCAGGGAACCACAATAAGAGCCCAGATCTAATCCACACAGTTCCAGAGTGGATTTGGGTAGAGGAAAGCTTGTTCTACCAGTTTTAAGTTGTATTTTCATGATTCAGGACTCACCCTGTTACTGAAATCACTCAACTCTTTTCTGAAGTTTTGTGGAAGATAATTTGGCCTTTTATTGTAGGTTTTCAAATATTCTGTGGGAGAACAAACCTTGGAGTGTCTTATGCTGTCATCTTTGTTGCTTAGAAGCAATCAAAATAATAGTAAGAGCACTACAATAATTTAAGTGTGTAAATTTGTTTTAAAGATTTATTTATTTCTGCCCCTCCCATCATTGTTTTGTGCTTGCTGTCTGCTCTCTGTGTGTTCTTCTGTGTCTGCTTGTCTTCTGTTTAGGTGGCATTGGGAATTGATTCTGGGACCTTCCTGAGTGGAGAGAGGCACTCAATCTCTTATACCACCTCAGTTCCATGGTCTGCTGTGTCTCTTATTGTCTCTCTTCTGTGACTCTTTTTATTGCATTATCTTGCTGCAACAGCTCTCCATGTGGGCCAGCACTCCTGCACAGCCAGCACTCCTCTGTGGGTCAGCACTCAGTGGGGGCCAGAACTCCTTGTGTGCCTGCTCTCTGCTCTGGCCACCTTGCTTTTCACCAGGATTCCCTAGGAATCAAACCCTGGACTTCCTATATGGTAGATGGGAACCCAATCACTTGAGTCACATCTGCTTCCCAAGGATATAAATTTTATTCCCTAGAAAAACACTAACAATGTAATGCAATGAAGTGTGGTTAAAAAAATTCCAACAGAAGGAATAAACTTAACACTAAATATTAAATTAAGCAAAAAGAATTCAAAAGAGAAGAATCAGAATTTCAAAAATATATAACATAAAATGAAATTAGCACATAAGTAATTTTAAATGTAAGTTGACTAAACACTCCAATAGAAGGTCCTATAACTGACTCTATTAAAAAGTAAGAACCAACTTTATTATGTCCATAAGATATAGATGAGGTAGGAACATGGCAGAGTAGGGATCTTCAGGACTCAATACTTCTAGCAAAGCAATTACCCAGGCATGAACTGTCTTTAACAAATTTAGAAAATGATACCAAAACCGTGGTAAAGAATTAAAAATTTCTCTCTCCACATGGCAGTTGCCAGCACCCATCACTACTCTTGTAACAGTTCATCCTAGCTAGCTCACTAGTAATAGAAAGAGACATAAAAATCCTCCTCCCCAAGATTAGAGGTGGGCATGGCTGATCATTGATCATGTTTTTTTTATTATTGATTTCAGACTGATGGGGCTTCACATCTGAGGGCAGCCGCTATATCAATTTACCTCTAACAAAGCCAATAGCAGTAATTGTTTCAATCTTTGCTTGAACATGGGTGACAACTACCACTGTTTCAAATTGCCCCCAACAGAGGTGAGGATGTTGGGCACTCAAAGACATTGCATTAACTCAGGGCTGCCAGGGATTATTAGTTGAAGGGATGAATTGACTGGATAATCCAAGAAAACTCAGCTTTGTGGAGCCATCAGGAAAGTTCTCAGTACTGTTTCTGATCCCCACCCCAGGGTATTTTGAAGCCATTCTGTGCCCCTTTTGTGGATCCCTGGACGTGTTTCAAACTGAGAAAAACTGACTTGAAAATGTCCTCTCAGGTGTTCTCCCTTTTTTAAGAATTTTCTCTACAGGCAAAAGATGCTTGAGACAATGAAAGAAGAGTAAGAAACTATAGAGGCAGACAGTCTGGGGCAAAGTCCTGTTGGCTTTAATCACCAGGAAAAGGAGGTCTGTTTCCAGAGAAGCTGAGGGGACACCCAATCTCCTGAAAACACTGCCTTCACCTTGGGCACATCTTCCTGATAGGATTGCTGAAGCTCAAGAAAATCTCTGTCATATCACCAGCTCATTACAAAATGAAGAAACATACAGCTGAGGCAATAGATTACAGAATTAACCTTTTGAAATATTAAAATAAACAGTGTGCAACAAAAAGTATAAGTCAAAGAAACAGGAAATGATGGACCAATCAAAGAAAAAGAAAAATATTCCAGAAAGCACCAATTAAGAGGATGAGCATATGGACATATTGAACAAAACTTTTAGAAAAATGATCTTAATAATCTTCAAGCATATGAAGGAAATTACAAGGAAAGAACTAAGCATATAACAAAAACAATGAATGTAAAATATGAGAGACTCAGTAAAAAGAAAGAGTATTTAAAAAGGACCCAAACAGAACTACTGTAATTGAAGATCACAATAACTGAATTTAAAATGCCTAGGAGAGTTCAAGAACACATTCGAGATGGAAGAAGAAAAAAACATTGAATTTTATGACAAGGCACTTGGAATGAGTGAAGCAGAGGCATAGAAAGAAAAAAAAAAAAGAAGCTGAAATTGAATAATACACCTCTGAGATATTATGAGTGCACATCTAGATGCATTATGGCAGCCCAGAAGAAGAAAGAGACAAACATGCAGAAGGAATAGTCAAAGAAATAATGAGAGAGAAATTCTCAAACCTAGAAAAAGATTTGAATATATGCATCCAAGATGATTAAAAAACACAGTAAAAAATAAAAGGATAAACTTGATGAAAAATACACTTTGTTGAGGGGAGATCGTGGGCCTCTGAGGGGCCCCCAGTGGGGGGTGACGGGTGTGGAGGACGAACGAGGTGCAGAGAGAGACGACTGCGGAGACGAGGCGAGTGGTGCAGGTCTGTTTATTCAGGAAGTGTAACATCTTTTATAGGGCATAGGGGGATGTGGCGGTTGTTGATTGGCAGGCGCAGGAGCGGCGGGAAGATTGTGGTGCGAACAGGGAGGAGGGTAAGGATTGGTGGGTTCAGGGATGAATGGTGGTTGGGCATTGGTGGTTTTTCGCTGCCGGCGGTTAAGAGATGCGGGCTTTTCTTAGCTTAGGCTGCTCTTAGCCTTAGCGGCCATGTTAAAGGGGGGTTGGGAGGGGGTGTCAGGGCTGATAGGGTGCCAGAAGAGTTAAAGGGAGTAGGAGCAGGAAAGATGTTTTCTATATCCTACAACATCTCCCCCTTTAAATTTATTAGTAGAGCCTTGGCTGAAAAACTGTTGAGTGCTGTCGTGAAGGTCCCCATAGACAGTCTTTTGGCATTAACCTGCTGGGGGAAATAGAGGCCTCAACGAATTTTATTTTTCGGGGGGTGAATGTGCCTGTCTTAGGTTCGGACCGTGCTGAGCGGCTGCTGGATCTTACCCGTCATGGGAGACCATGGCAGCTATTGGACGGCAGCAATTGGCCAGGTCACTGTTGGCAGCAATTGGCCAGGTTCCTGTCTTAGGTTGATCCAGCGGCTTAGCCGCAAGTGAAGAGAAGGGTCCTGTTACCCATTATTGACTAACCAGTCCAGCACCCAAAGAGGCATATTTCTCAAGGAGCTCAAAAACGGCCTTTATTATTTGGGCCCTCCTTTGCTGTGCTTCGCCTTGCACCCAGCGGTACCAACCATAGCATCAGCTAGGAGCATGTTTTTGAGTAGCATGCTGTTCCCGTGGGAGGGGGTTTATCTGCCTTCAGGATAGGCAGCACTCAAGTTTTAAGTAGCCAGTTGATTCCACATTATCTATTATCACGGCACCATCTCCCCATTTAATTTTATTAGTAGAGAAAAGGGAGAGGGTAGGCTACAGGGCTGGTAGGGATAAGGAGGGTAAAAGGACAGGGGCGAGTGCTATACAAAGTATTGGATTTTACCCATTATTGGAAACCATAGCAGCTGCTGACCAGGGCCCTTGGCAACAGCCGGGAAGGTTCCCGTCTTCAGTGTGCGACCAGCGCAGCATCCAGGGATAGAAATCTGTTGAGTTAGTGGTAAAGGAGGGAAGGGGGAAAGGGGAGAGGAGGAGGGGAGAGAGGGATAGGGATGCACTAACGTGGCGAACGCGAGGTTTGGCGTTCACGGGGGCTTAGGCGACTAAGGGTGCCTAAACTAGTGTGGGAGAGTTGAAGGCAGGCACTCTCGTTTGTGGCCAGTTGCTGATATCGAACCGTGACTGGCTTGTCAAAGAGAGATTGGCGTAGCAAATTTAAAAGCTTTTTGAACAGTAGGGGACCTAAAGAAAGGAGAAGTAAAATAGTTATGAGGGGACCTAAGAAGGGGAGGAGGTAAGGAAGAAGCTTATCGAAACCCCAAGAGGTCCAGCCGGTGTTAAACATTGAATCATAGTCCTTCTTACGTTTAGCTAACCCCTCTCTTAATAGGGCCATATTATCTTTAATAAGGCCAGAGTGATTAGCATAGAAACAACACTCTTCTCCTAATGCAGCACATAGCCCTCCTTGCTTTAAGAAGAGGAGGTCTAGTCCTCTACGGTTTTGGAGGACTACTTCAGATAAGGAGTTTAGAGATTTTTCTAGATGAGAGATGGATGTTTCTATGCAGGCAATGTCCTGATCTACAGCCATTCTGATGGAGGAGAGAGCTGTTTGTTGCGTGCCAAGGGCAGCAGCTCTGGTGCTGATTCCAGCAATACCTAAAAGTGAAGCAATAGTTATCGCAGTGATGACCTCACGTTTCTGCACATAGACTGGTAGGAGGTGATGCTGCCAGGAATCAAAGAATTGATCGTTAGTGTGGAAGTAAATGCGGGGGAGGATGGTAGCGAGCACGCAAGTTTCTCCAGTGGCGTTGAGGGTTGCGACGCTGAGGCACGGTGTGAGACCTGTAGAGGAGCAAAGCCATTTTGTGTTGTTGTGGGGGATTAAGAACTCGGTATCTGCAGCAGGGGAAATGGTGAGATTACAGAACGCTAGCATAGAGGGAATGACAGAGCCTCCAGATTTAGTAATACAAAGCCCACTTTGAGAA
>JAQZBX010084870.1:0-13200 GCA_029593785.1 Cabassous unicinctus | reverse complement strand
ACCTATGGGATGCAGTAAAAGCTGTACTGAGAGGAAAACTCATAGCCATAAATGCATATATATATATATATATATATATATGTATATATACATGCACACATATCTCCAAAAAGAAGAAAGAGCTAAAATCTAAGACCTAACTGTGTACCTGGAGGAATTGGAAAACCAACAAAAAACTAACCCCAAAGGAAGTAGAAAGAGCAAAACAGCAAAGATTAGAGTGGAACTAAGAAAAATAGAAAATAAGAAAGTACTAGAAAAAATAAACAAAACCAAAAGCTGGTTCTTCGAGACCAATAAAATTGACAAACCCTTAGCCAGACTAACAAAGAGAAAAAGAGAAGAGATGCAAATACACAATATAAGAAACTAGGAAGGGGATATCTCCACTGACCCCACAGAAATAAAGAGTATCATAAGAGGATAATTTGAAAAATTATATCTCAATAAGAATGATAATTTAGAGGAAATGGACAAATTCCTAGAAACTCGCAAGCAGCATGCATTGATGAAAGAAGAAATTGATGAACTGAACACTCCAATTTCAAGTAAAGAGTTAGAATAAGTCATCAAAAACAACCCAACTAAGAAGAGCGCATGACCAGATGGTTTCACAGGTGAATTCTACCAAACCTTCTGGAAAGAACTAACACCAATCCTGCTCTTCCAAAAATATAAGTAGAAGGAATACAGTCTAACTCATTCTATGATGCCAACATTACCCTAAAACAAAGCCAAACAAAAACACCACAAGAAAGGAAAATTACAGACCAATCTCTCTAATGAACCTAGATGTTAAAATCCTCAACAGAATACTTGTTAATTGCATTCAAAAGCATATCAAATGAATTATACACCATGACCAAGTGGGTTTCATCCCAGGTACACAAGGAAGGATCTACATAAGAAAATCAATCAATGTAATACACCACATAAATAGATTGAGAGAAAAAAATCACATGATCATCTCTATAGATGCAGAAAAAGCATTCAACAAAGTACAGCACCCTTTCCTGAAAAAAAAAAAGCACTGCAAAAGAGAGGGTTAGAAAGAAACTTTCTGGACATGATAAAGGTATATATGAAAAACCCACAATGAACATCATCTTCAATGGAGAAATTTTAAAAGCTTTCCCTCTAAGATTGGGAATAAGACAAGGATGCCCACTAAGACCACTCCAATTTAACATTGTCTTAGAAGTACTTGCTAGAGCACTGAGGCAAGAAAAAGATATAGAAGCCATCCAAATTGGAATGGAAGAAGTAAAAATTTCACTATTTGCAGACGACAAGATCCTATACATAGAAAGCACTGAGAAATCTAAAACAAAGCTTCTAGAACTTATAAATGACTTCAGTAAAGGCTCAGTGTATAAGATCAATGCTCAAAAATCAGTAGAATTTCTGTACACCAATATTGAACAATCTGAAGAGGAAAGCAAGAAAAAAAATACCATTTACAATAGTAACTAAAAGAATCAAATAACTAAGAATAAATTTAACTAAATATGTAAAGGACTTATACAGAAAACTTCACAACACTGTTAAAGGAAATCAGAGAAGACTTAAATAAATGGAAGAATATTCCCTGTTCATGGATAGGAAGACTAAACATCATCAAGATGTTTATCCTACCCAAACTAATGTACAGATTTAATGCAATCCCAATAAAAGTCAACAGAGCATTTATTAATTTATTGGAAAAGCTCACTATAAATTTTATTTGTAAGGGTAAGAAGCCCTGAATTGCCAAAGACATGTTGAAAAAGAAAAATGAAATTGGAGATATCATATTACCTGATTTTGAAGCATACTACAAACCTACAGTGATCAAAACTGCATGGTATTGGCACATGGATGGACATACTGACAAATGGAACCGAATTGAGAGTTCTAATATAGATCCTTGCATATGCAATCATGTGATATTAGACATGGCTACCAAGCCCACTCAGTTGGGAGAGAATGGCCTCTTCAACAAATTGTGTTTGGATATCTGGATATCCATATCCAAAAGAATGAGAGAGGAACACCATCTCACTCTTTATACAAAAATCAACTCAAGATGAATCAAAGATCTAAATATAAGAACCAAGACCATAAAGACCTTGGAAGATAATGTAGGGAAGCATCTACAGAACCTTGTAATAGGAAATGGTTTCATGAACTTCACACCCAAAGCACGAGCAGCAAAGGAAAAAACAGATAAATGGGATCTCCTCAAAATTAATAACTTTTGCACTTCAAAAGACATTATCAAGAAAGTAAAAAGGCAGCCTACTCAATGGGAGAAAATATTTGGAAACCATATTTCTAATAAGAGCCTAATATCCTGCATATATAAAGAAATCCTATACCTTGAAAATAAAAAGAGAAACAGCCCATTTAAAAAATGGATAAGGGACCTGAACAGACACATTTGCAAGGAAGAAATACAAATGGCTAAAAAGCACATGAAAAGATGCTCAACATCACTAGCTATTAGGGAAATGCAAATCAAAACAGCAGTGAGATACCATCTTACCCCCATTAGAATGGCGGCTATTAAAAAAAACAATGGCTTATAAGTGTTGGAGAGGATGTGGAGGAATGGGAACCCTCATGCACTGCTGGTGGGAATGTAGAATGGTCCAGAAATTGTGGAGGACAGTTTGGTGGTTCCTCAAAAAACTAACTATAGAACTTTCATATGAACCAGCGATTCCATTGCTGGGTATTTACCCAGAAGAATTGAAAGCACAGACACGAACAGATATATGCACACCAATGTTCATAGCAGCATTATTCACTATTACCAAAAGATGGAATCCACCCAAATATCCATCAACAGATGAATGGATAAACAAAATGTGGTACATACATACAATGGAATATTACTCAGTTGTAAGCAGGAATAGAGTGCTAACACACGGGATAACATGGAGGAATCTTGAGTACCTTATGTTGAGTGAAGCAAGCCAGGCATTGAAGGATGAATAGTGCATGACCTCACTGATATGAATTAAGCAAATTGAGCAGACTCAGAGAGCTTTTGTCTGGAAGATAGGTTTACAAGAAATAGAAAGGGAGAAGAAGGTTGTGAGCCAACACCCATATGGATGTAATCTATGGTAAGTTGAAAGTGAGTAGTTGCATATTGAAGGGACATGACAAGAGGGTTGAGATATTATTGAGTTGGGTGGTGCAAGTTTGACAGGTGGGTAGATTAGGAAGGGTGGGTTGGAAGGTCCAGGGTACTTGGAGGGGGGTTGGTAGAGAGACCAGGTGAATACTGGGGATTTGCAGGTATGTGGTTGAAAGTACAAAGTTGGGAATGCTCTTATGGCAATATGACAAAATGGGTTACAAAAGGGTTAGGGTTTTGGATGGGTCGGCATTCGGGACAGGATGCAGCTGGAGCAGGCTTCTAGGCAATGAAATTTCTTGCCTTCTTTCATGATTTCTTCAGTCTTTCTTTTTCAGTGGATAAATGTTTTTCTAACTAGTCTAAATCTTCCAAGTACAGCTCATCACCTGGTAAAAGCTGGAGCACCCAATTAGCAGTTAATAATGTAATCAGCAGCCATATTTCCCTCCATTCTATTGCATGATCCAAACAAAATTTGTGGAAGTCAGAGAGAAAGGCAAAATTTTTGAGTCTTCTTATTTCATAAAACTGTGGGGGTGCACATGAAATTTTCAGTTGCCTCTGATGTAGGTGACCACTGGCAGTCCACCACCTCAGTCAAGTTTGGGCAGGCAGATGGTGCCTCGAACAGACAGCACAGGAAGAAGGCCACATCAAAGCGGTGGCCACCAGCTTGCACGAAAGGCATGAGACTGGTGCTCTAGTCATGCAGTTCCCAGTTGTTGGATGTGCACTCCAGGTATTTGCACAGGTGCAGGAAGTGGTGAGGGTCACAGCGGGCATGGGCAGGCCAAGTGGTCAGGCAGGGTGGTGACTCAACGGTGCTGCTGGGCTTGGGCCAGGACCTTGGGGCTGGTGGGGTGTTAGGGCCACAGCAGTAGCAGCACACCTGCCTCCTTGAAGTTCTCACAGATCCTGCCAATCTATTTTACTTCTAGGTACCCCATAATCCATTAGCCAACACCATAGGTCCATGCGACTAAGACACTTGATTGCTGCTTTAAATCTGTCTTTCACTGTGGTAGCCAGGCCCACCTTGTCTTTGGCAAGTAAGTGCTGCTACTTGACTTCTTCCAGACTGCGACCCTATCATCCCCATAGTGTTTAAGTGTCCTAATTCCATGACAGCAGTTCCCACACTAGTATCTGACCTACAGAGAAGAGCAACCACAGAGCTCTTCAGGTAGGATGGAGTTAGTCTCACAAATTTATTCCTCAGTCTTGGTGAAAGGTATGTCCTCTGGACATTCCTGGGGTGGGTGTGTGGGTCTTAGATGGTAAATCCTTTCTAGAATTCCAATCTCCCTAAGCCTTTCAATCCTCTCACCTGCAGTGTACCAGGGTAAATTGGGCATCTCAACCTTAGACATTCTAGGCCATCTTCAGGTCCATGTTTCAGCCAGCCACCTGAACAAACTATTAGAGACCTTTCTACCCCTTGAGCTATAATATTGAATCCAGAATCTCTGCTTCAATGTCCCATATCAATAAATACAGCCTGATCCAAGTTTATATTCTTTCCACCAAAATCACATACCCTTAATATCCATTCCCACATATATTTCCCTGATTTCTGTCTATATAAATTGGAAAATGCATGCAGTTCTTTTGCAGTATAGCATACTTCCTCATGGGTCACACTTTGTAATTCACCTTCAGGGGCTTCTTGTGACTTTAGTCTAGTTATAGGTTTGGAAGAGAAGAGGTGTGGTGGGGGTGGGTAAGGAGAAGCATTAGAAGTATCTCGCAAGCCAGTTACCTCAGGACATTCCTTTGCAGTTTCACCTGGTGAGACAGGATTAATCTCTTCAGGTGGGGATTGAATGGCAGACTCCTCAGGGCAGGGTGGAGGTTGGGTGATTGTTTCCTCAGGGCAGGAAGGAGGTCAGGACTCCGTGGGGCAGGCTGGAGGTTGGGTGATGCAGGCTTGATATTGGGTGGTTTTCTTCTCAGGATGGGGAGGTGGTTGGGATTCCTTGTGGCAGAATGGAAGTTGGGTGGTGCAGGCTTGATATTGGGTGGCTACTTTTCATGACAGGCAGGGCTCTGGGTGGCTGTTTCCTCAGGGAAAACCATTACAGGTTTATCTGGCAAAGTCTCAGCAGAATTTAGAGTTTCAATGACATCATCAACCCATATGTCTCCATCCCAATCCTCAGGATTCCACTCCTTTCCATTTAATGCCCTCACCTTAACAGCAGATACCATGCAAGGTTGATTTTCATTTCTATTGTAACTCTGCTACTCGCACGATGAGATTCTGAGTCTGGTTTTCAGAGATCTCAAGTCTGCTGCAGCGTGAAAGATTTTCTTTCAGAGCACACATAGAAACTTTCACATGATTCATGTGGCACTTAAGTTACAAATTTGAAGCCTTCAGCTCATCCCTTTCTTTGGTAACAGTATCTAGCATATTTAGGAACAGCCAGTCAAAATCATTGTACCTTTTAATTCCACAAAAATCTGTTAAGGTGTTATAAACACTCTTACTCAGATCCTTGCCTTTTATAAGCATGGAAGTAGTCACATTCATTGGTGATATTTTGTATATCTATATTGCCAGGTCACACCATGGACTGTCAATGGCCTCTTGATTATTGGAAACAGAGTCAATAGTGTCATTGAATCTAATCAGAGTAGAGAGGCAACTGCAAAAATCCCAGAACCAATTCAGAAATCCCATTTTTAAGATTTTGTTTCTCAAGAACCACTCCTAGTATCAAGGGGTATTAGTCAGTGTTCTCTAGGGAAACAAAACCAAGAGGAGATATCTGTAATTAATATGGGATTTTATAAAATTATCTTATGTGAACATGGGGATGCACAAGTTCAAATCCCATAGGGCAGACTGCAAGCCAGGGACCCAGATGAAGGTTTTCATTGAGTTCCCAAGGAGATGCTGGCTATCTGAAGTAGAGATGGGAATTCTCTCTGAATGCTGAAATCACTTCTCCTTTTAAGGCCTTCAACTGATTGGATGTGGCACCAATCATTGCTGACGGCAATCTCCTCAGTTGATTGTAGATGTAAGCAGCCATCTAAGCAATTATCTCACTGATGACTAAAGTCCATGAAATGCCCTTGTATTACAAATAGCCCAGTACTTGCTTCAGTAAAACTGGGCACCATTACCTGGCTGAATTGACATATTGCCGTAATCATCACACCCCTCTATTTTTGCCCCTTAGCATTGATATAGTTTCTTCTTTGAAATCAGCACATGAATATTACAATATTGCCCTAAATGAGTCCATAAGTTACATTAATTTTGTTTTCCCATGCATCACCATATTCTTAACACCTTGTAATAGTGATGTACATTTATTCTAGTTCATAGAAGAACATTGTTGTATTTGTATTTATTTCTGTTGCTTCAATCAACTGTTTAGTGTTGTTGTTTTTTTTCTTTCAGTTTGAAGAACTCCCTTTAGCATTGCTTTGAGGGCCAGGTAATGAACTTCTTTAGCTTTTGATTATCTGGGAATGTCTTAGTCTCTCCCTCATTTTTGAGTCTCACCAGATATAAAATTCTTGACTGGCAGTTCTTTTCTTTCAGCACTTTAAGTATATCATCCCACTGCCTCCTTGCTTCCATTGTTTCTAATGAGATATCACCACTTATTCTAATTAGGACTCCCTTGTACATAACACTTTCAGCTTTCAGAACTTTCTCCTTTTTCACTCTATTCAAGAGTTGACAACAATGTGTCTGGGTGTATTAGTCTGCCAAAGGGGTGCCAATGCAAAATACCAGAAATCTATTGGCTTTTATAAGGGATATTTATTTGGGAGTAAAAGCTTACTGTCCCAAGGCCATGAAAAGTCCAACTCAAGACACCATAAGAGGTGATTTTTCACCAGTCAGCTGCCACATCCTGAAGCAAGATGGTAGGTGATCTCTGCCTGGTCTCTATTTCTCCTCCAGGATTCCTCTTCCTCTTGAGCTCTGTGGGCCCATCCACTTGAGGCTTCATGCTTAAGTGTTCCTGTAGTCCTCTCTCTCCTGGCATAGGGCTTGTTTCTTTCTGAGCCTTCTTCATCAGTTTTGGCTGGTCTGCTCTCTTCCCAATTTGAGCTGTTAGCTGTCAGGCAAAATGGCTCATGTCTCCCCAGGGACTCAGTTATTTGAGCCTTCTCCTTTTTGTCACATGGCAGGATCAAAAATGATAGAGCTCTCTCTTCCTGTGTCTAAGTGTCCATTTATATCAGACTTAGCAAGGAGGTGGGGACTCAACCTGTGTCATTCCCACTGGCATAATTTAATTAAAAGCCCAAACCAGTCTTACCAAATAAACAAATCAAAGGGCTCTCAGCTGAATTTAATGCAATCAAAGGTCTCACATCAAGAGGAATAGATTAGTTTACAAATATCTTTCTCTTTCTGGGATTCATAAAATAATCTCAAACTGTCATACTGGGCCCATTTCCCTTCAAGTTAATATTTGGTGTTCATTGGGTTTCTTGGATGTGCATATTTATGTCATTTGCTAAGTTTCAAAGTTTTCTTTCATTGTTTCTTTGAATATTCCTTCTGCCCCTTTCTCTCTTTCTTCTCCTTCTGGAACTTATATAACACATATATTAGTATGCTGGGTGCTGTACCACAGGTCTTGTAATGTATTTTTGCTTTCTCTAATTCTGTTTTCCTTCTGCTCCTCAGCCTGACTCATTTCAATTGTCTTCTATTTGAGTTCTTTGTTTCTTTCTTCTGCCAGCTCCAATCTACTGGTGAAACCCTCCTGGGAATTTTTTCATTTCAGTATGGTGAACTTCATCTCCAGTTGTTCTGTTTCATTCCTTTAAAATTTCTATCTCTTTAAAGTCTTTGTCTGGTATGTCCATATTCTGGTCTTCTTCATTAATATTTTCTGGATTTTTATGCTCTTCCTTTGGATAGGCCATCATTTCCTATTTCTTTGTTTATCTTGTAATCTTATGTTGTACAGTGTAACTTTTAATATTTTAAAATGTTACCTTTTGGATGTATTACCTGAGCTGTCTGTTTCTTGAGTGTGTATCCAGCTAATGATATGAAAGAAATTTTCTTGAGCATCAGAGACTAACAAAACCAAACAAATTATGCATAAAACTCCTTTGACAATCTTTTCAAATTGACTTTGATTTCTTTTAGAGTTCAGCCCTCCTATCATGAAGGTCAGCAGAAGCAATTGCAAAAAGCAGAGTCCTCTGTTTTTCCTAAGTCTTTGTATTGCTTTGGGCTTGGGCTTGCCTTAGGTGTTCCCTTGTTTGCAGTAATTTGAATGCCCTCTCTCCTCCCTAGTAGATAGGCTTCTCCCTCTCCAGGTTGCTCCACCACAGGACTTAAAGTAGGTAGGCTTTTGCCCCAGGCCATTCAAATCAATTGTTTCTTACACTGTTTTAGCTGTCCCAAATTACTTTTGCCTAGAAGGAACATTTTGGGAAAGGGGTGAACTGGAAAGGAGTTTCCTAGGTCAGTCTTTCCTAGCAAGAAATAATCCACAGACCCAAAAGTGGAATGCTGGGTGGTTCCACACTGCCATGGCATTCTTTGGAGCTGTGTTTTCTTGAATTGGCACTTGTCCAGTAAATGAGGAAGGATACTGTCTTTCAGACTCCTCTGTCACTTTTGTCTTTGGTGGGTTAGAACAATGTCCACCCTCAGTGCTGGGTCCCCAGCAATCTGAAGTAGCTGAACAAAAGAAGTGATCAGTTATTGGAGTGCACACTGCCAGATCTTGGAGAACTAGGTCATTATATCCCACCCTATTACTAGCAATCTGCACCAGAAGCCATGGTTGAGGACCTCACTGCTACCTATCACAAGGCTGGGGGCTGGTTTGTAGTAGCCACTGCATGAAGTGAAATTCACCAGGATTTATTGCACTTCACCAGCTTCTTTCTCCCACTCTTTCCTGGATGTGGCACAGTGTTCTAGTGAAATCTGGAGTTTCAAAATAGTTGTTTCAGACAGTCCCTGCTTGTTTAATAGTTGTTTTAATGGAGGGACTGATTCCTGGGGCCTCCTAATCTGCCATCTTCCCACAATCATCTTCTTTTTTTAATGTAAGCATTTTAGAGCTATAAGTTTCCCTCTCTTCACTGATTTTGCTGCATCCCATAAGTTTTAGTATGTTGTGTGGTTCATTCAGTGTGCTTCTAGATATTTTCTAATTTCCCTTGTGATTTCTTCTTCAACTCATTGGGACCAGATGTGGCTCAAGCAGTTGATGGGCTGCCTACCACATTGGTCCTGGGTTCAGTTCCTGGTGCCTCCTAAAAACAAAAGAAAAAACAACAAGCAAACAGACAAAAAAAAAACAAAACTCGGTATAGCTCAGTGGTTGAGCACTGGCTTCCCACATACAAGGTCCCGGGTTCAATCCCAGGTCCCAGGACCTAAAAAAAAGAAAAAGAGCACATTGTTTAATTTCCACATAGTTGTGAATTTTCCCATTCTCTCTGTTATTGATTTCTAGCCTCATTCACTAACTGTCAGAGAAGAAACATTATATGATTTCAATATTTTTTAGTTTGTTGACACTTGTATTGTGCTCTAACATATGGTCTGTTCTGGAGAATGATCCATGTGCACTAGAGATGAATATGTATTCTGCTGTTGTTGGGTGAAGTGTTCGATATATGTCTATTAGGTATAGTTGGTTCATAGTATTGGTCAAATATTCTATTTCCTTATTGATGTTCTGTCTAGATGTTCTATCTGGTATTGAAAGTGGGGTACAGTTATCCCTTCCCCATTATGCTTTTCCCCATCACAGTTTCAATATATCATGTGTTGGCATAAGAAGTTACATGGGAATTCTTGGGAAGTGTTGCAGAAGCTGCAGATAACAAGTGAAAGCCACCAGATGACACAGAAAAAGTTTAGAAACTAAGAAATACATTAAAAAATATATAGTATTGTAAAATATCAACATATTTTATCTTTTTAAATAAAATATAATTTTAAGTTGTGAGCTTACAAAATAATCATGCATAACATGCAGAATTCCCCATACATCACCCCTCCACCAACAACTTGCATTGTTGTGTAACATTTGTTACAGATTATGAAAGAATATCATGAAAATAGTACTACTAACTGTGGTCTATGACTTACATTTGGTATATTTTTCCATACACCTCCCTACTATTAACACCATGTATTATTATTGTACATTTGTTAAAGTTCATGAGAGAATGTTCTCATATTTGTACTCTTAACCACAGTCCATCATCCACCACATGGTTCACTGTTACAAAGTCCCATCCCTTGTACAATCCATCCAAAGTGTACACTCAGTGGCTCTCAGTTTCATCACAGAGTTGGGCAGTCATTGCCTCAGTAAATTTTTGGACATTTTCCTTAGTCCAGAAAGAAAAATCTCATACCTCCTTATTACTGAAACTTAGCATTGAAATAGTACTTTATTTGAAATTGATGAAAGAATATTACAATATTAGGGCTAACTATAGTCCATAAATTATTTTGTGTTTTCCCATACATCACCATATTCTTACCACCTTGTAATAGTGACATACATTTGTTCTAGTTCATAGAAGAACATTCTTGTGTTTGAACTATTGACCACAATCCTCATCCAACACTGGGTTCACTATATTATAGAGTCTCCAGATTATTCTCCAGTTTTCTTTCAGTTGACATTTATGTCCCTAGAATACCCCTTTCAGCCACAATCCCCTTTATAAAGCATTCACGTTAGTTATACTCAAAATAATGTGTTACCATCAACTCTATCCATTTCTACACTTTTACAATCAAGCTAACTAAAAATTCTACATACATTAAGCATCAGTAATCCTTTGCAGCCTTCATCATATCTCCTAGTAACCTATAATCTTGATTTTTAACTCCATGGGTTTATTCTTCATATTTAGCTCATATTAGTTAGACGATACAATATTTGTCCTTCTGTGTCTGACTTATTTCACTCAAAATATTGTTGTCAAGGTTCATCCATGCTGTCATATGTGTCCCAATTACATTTCTTTTTACAGCAGCATAGTGTTCCAATGTTCATATATACCACATTTTGTTTATCCATTCATTGGTTGATGGACACTTGGGTTGTTTCCATCTTTTGGCAATTGTGAATAAAGACACTATGAATATCGTGTGCAAATGTCTGCATTGGGCTTTGGGTGTAAGGTTTAAGAAACCATCACCTACCACCAGGCCTTGAAGGTGTTTCCCTACAATTTCTTCTAGAAGTTTTATGGTTCTAGCTTTTATATTTAGGCCTTTGATCTATTTTTAGTTAATTTTTTGTTTAAGGTGTGAGATAGGGGTCTCTTTCTTTCTTTTAGCTCTGAATATCCAGTTTTCCCAGCACCATTTAGTAAACAAACAGTTTTACCCCTGCTGTGTGAGCTTGACAGCCTTGTCAGAAACCAGTTGACAATAGATGTGAGGGTGTATTTCTGAACAATTTGGTTCCAATGATTTATATGTCTTTTTTTATGCCAGTAGCATGCTTTTTTAAAGTAAAATTTTATTTAAGTATATCTTTCATACGTGAACATACCTAAACAATAACTGCATAGTAAAAGTTGTGAACTTACAAAACAAGCATGTTTATAATCATACAGGGCTCCCATCCATCACCCCATAAACAACATCTTGCATTGTTCTGAAAAATTTGTTACAAACTGTGAAAGAGGATCATCAAACTATTACTCCTAACTATAACCAATATCTTACATTTGGTGTATTTTTCCCCAAACCACCCGATTATTAACAACCTGTTTTAGTATTATAAATTTTTTATATTTCATGAGAGAACGTTCTCATATTTTTTCTGTCAACCACAGTCCCATCTTCCACCACAGGATTCACTGTGCTATACAGTCTCATGCTTTGTACAATCCATGCAATGTGTACACAGAGTGGCTCTCATTTCTGTCACAAAGTTGTGCTGTCATCGCCTCAGTCAATTTTAGAAATTTTCATTATCCCAAAAGGAAAATTCCCATACCCCCTTATGGCCCCATTTTGTCACTTAGAATTAATATAATAACTTCTTTGATATTGCTGCAAAAATATTACATTACTTTTAACTACCATCCATAAGTTACAGTAGCTGTAATTCTCCCATGTATCACCATATTTTAACACTTTGTAAAAGAAAAATATTCTTATATTTATACTATTAACCGCAGTCTTCATTCACCACTGAAATCACTATGTTATACATTCCCTAGAATATTCTCTTGCTTCCTTTCAATTAACATTCACATCCACAGTCTATAACTTTCAGCAGCAATCACATTTATAAATCAATAGTGTTATTTATACTCACTATAATGTGTTACCACAAGCTCTATTCATCTCCATACTTTTACAATAAATTTTATTAAACATTCTACATACATTATGCATCAGCTCCCATTCACAACCCACATTCTAGCTCCTAGTAAGCTATACTGCAGAGCAGGGCTTCTTAACAAGGGGTCCATCAACTTGAATTGAAATTAAAAAAACATTATTCTTGTGGGGACATGTTGGTGTGGGTATGATATTTTTATTAAATAATATACAGTGTGATTATTAGTGTGCACTTAGTAAGGGGTCCATGGTTTTTACTTGACTGGCAAAGGGGTCCGTGGAACAAAAAAAGTTAAGAACCCCTGCTCTATAGTTAATCTCTGTGAGTTTAGTCATTGTATTTAGTTCATTTGAAAACATACAATGTTTGTCCTTTGTGACTGGCTTCTTTCACTCAATATCATATCCTCAAGGTTCACCCATGTTTTCATATGCATCCTGATTTCATTTCTTCTTACAGCTGAATAGTATTCCATTGTACGTATATACCACATTCTGTTTATCCACTCATCGGTAGATGGACACTTGGGCTGGTTCCATATTTTAACAACTGTGAATATTTCTGCTATGAACATCGGCGTGCAAATGTCTGTTAACATTACTGTTTTCAGTCCTGGATATATTCCTAGAAATGGGATTACTGAATAATTTTGCAGATCTATATTCAGTTTCTTGATGTACTGCCAAACTGACTTCCACAGAGGCTACACCACTCTACTTTCCCACTAACAGTGTGAAGAAGTGTTCC
>JAQZBX010084869.1:0-13200 GCA_029593785.1 Cabassous unicinctus | reverse complement strand
TCTGGCAAAACTGAAGGGAGAAATAGACATTTCTACCATAATCGTTGGAGACTTCAACATCCCTCTCACATCATTAGATAGAACAAGTAAACAGAAGATCAACAAGGAAACAGAGAACTTGAACAATATGATAAACAAGTTAGGCCTAACAGACATATACAGGACACTGCCTCCAAACTCAGTGGGTTATACATTCTTCTCAAGTGCCCATGGATCTTTCTCCAGGATAGACCACATGTTAGGTCACAATGCAGCTCTCAATAAATATAAAAAGATTGAAATTATACAAAGCACCTTCCCAGATCATAATGGAATGAAACTAGAAATCAATAACAGACAGGAAAAAAAGTAAATTTGCCAATGTGTGGAGACTGAACAACACACTCCTAAATATTCGGTGGGTCAAAGAAGAAATTGCAAGTGAAATCAGTAAATATATTGAGGCAAATGAAAATGAGAACACAACATATCAAAACCTATGGGATACAGCGAAGGCAGTCTTGAGAGGGAAATTTATAGCCCTAAATGCCTATATTAAAAAACAAGAAAGAGCTAAACTCAAAGATTTAACTGAACAACTAGAGAAATTAGAAAAGGAATAGCAAACCAATCCCAAAGCAAGCAGAAGGAAAGAAATAATAAAGATTAGAGCAGAGATAAATGAAAATGAGAACAGAAAAACAATAGAGAAAATCAACATAACCAAAAGCTGGTTCTTTGAGAAATCAATAAAATTGACAAGCCCCTCACTAGACTAACAAAGAAAAAAAGAGTGAAGATTCAAATAAATACAATCAGAAATGAAAGGGGGGAAATTACAAATGACCTCACAGAAATAAAAATAATCATAAGAGGATATTATGAAAAACTTTATGCCAACAAACTAGACAACCTAGATGAAATGGACAAATTTCTAGAAATGCATAACCAACCGACACTGATGCTACAAGAAATACAAGAACTTAACAAACAAATCACAATTAAGGAGATTGAATCTGTTATAAAAAATCTGCCAGCAAAGAAAAGTCCAGGACTAGATGGCTTCACAGGTGAATTCTACCTAGCATTTCAAAAAGAATTAACACCAATTCTGTTTAAACTCTTCCAAAAATTTGAAGAGGAGGGAAAATTACCCAACACATTTTATGAAGCCAACATCACCCTAATACCAAAGCCAGATAAAGATTCCACAAAAAAGAAAATTACAGACCAATCTCTCTAATGAACATAGATGCAAAAATTCTCAACAAAATACTTGCAAATCGAATCCAATAGCATATTAAAAGACTTATACATCATGACCAAGTGGGATTTATTCCTGGTATGCAAGGCTGGTTCAACATAAGAAAATCAATCAATGTAATACACCACATTAACAAATTGAAGGAAAAAAAAACACATGAACATCTCAATAGATGCAGAAAAGGCATTCGACAAAATCCAACATCCTTTTTTGATAAAAAATCCTTCAAAAGATAGGAATAAAAGGAAAATTCGTCAATATGATAAAAGGCATATATGAAAAACCCACAGCCAACATCAAACTCAAAGGGGAAAGGTTGAAAGCTTTCCCTCTAAGATCGGGAACAAGACAAGGATGCCCACTGTCACCATTGTTATTCAACATTGTACTAGAAATTTTAGCTAGGGCAATTAGACAAGAAAAAAAAATTAAAGGCATCCAAATAGGAAAGGAGGAAGTAAAACTCTCACTGTTTGTGGATGACATGATCCTGTACTTAGAAAATCCAGAAGTATCCACGACAAAGCTACTTGAACTAATAAATGAGTTCAGCAAAGTGGCAGGATACAAGATCGACACGCAAAAATCAGTAATGTTTTTTGTACACTTGTACTTAACAACCTGAGGAGGAAATAAGGAGGAAAATTTCATTTTCAATAGCAACAAAAAGACTCAAATACCTAGGAGTTAATTTAACCAAAGACATACAGGACCTATATGCAGAAAATTACAAAACAATGCTAAAAGAAATTTAAAAAGACCTAAACAAATGGAAAGACATTCCGTGTTCATGGATTGGAAGAATAAATATCCTGAAGATGTCAATCTTGCCCAAACTGATTTATAGATTCAGTGCAATACCAATGAAAATTCCAACAGCTTACTTTACAGAATTAGAGAAGGCAATTACCAAATTCATCTGGAAGGGTAAGTGTACCCGAATAGCCAAAAGCATTCTGAAAAAGAGGAGCAATGTGGGAGGAATTTCATTGCCTGACCTTGAAACATATTACAAAGCTGCAATGGTCAAAACAGCATGGTACTGGCATAAAGATAGACACATTGATCAGTGGAATAGAATTGAGAACCCAGAAATAAACCGTCATCTATACAGTCAACTGGTTCTCGACAAACCTACCAAGCCCACGCTAATGGAAAAAAACAGTCTCTTCAACAAATGGTGTTGGGAGAACTGGGTATCTATAAGCAAAAGAATGAAAGAGGACCCCTATCTCACCCCCTATACAAGAATCAACTCAAAATGGATCAAAGATCTAAATATCAAAGCCAGGACCATAAAACTACTAGAAGAAAATGTAAGGAAATATCTTCAAACCTTGTAGTAGGTGGTGGTTTCTTGGGCCTTACACCCAAAGCACGTGCAACAAAAGGAAAAATAGATAAATGGGACCTCCTCAAAATTCAACACTTTTGCACCTCAAAGGACTTTGTCAGAAAGGTGAAACGGCAGCCAACTCAATGGGAAAAAATATTTGGAAATCACATATCTGATAAGGGTTTAATATCCAGGATATATAAAGAGATGCTACAACTCAACAATAAAAAGACAAACGACCCAATTAAAAAATGGGCGAAAGACTTGAATAGACATTTCTCCAAAGAAGAAATACAAATGACAAAAAAACACATGAAGAAATGCTCAACATCCTTCATGATTAGGGAAATCCAAATCAAAACTACAATGAGATATCATTTTACACCTATCAGAATGGCCACTATTAAAAAGACAAAGAACTACAAGTGTTGGAGAGGATGTGGAGAGATAGGAACACTTCTTCACTGTTGGTGGGAATGCAAAATGATACAACCACTATGGAGGACTGTTTGGCAGTTCCTAAAGAAGTTGAATATAGGCTTGCCACATGACCCTGCAATACCACTCCTGGGTATATACCCAGAAGAAATGAGAGCAGTGACACAAACAGACATCTGCACACCGATGTTCATAGCAACATTATTAACCATTGCCAAAAGTTGGAAACAACCCAGGTGTCCATCAACAGATGATTGGATAAACAAACTGTGGTCTATTCACACCATGGAATATTATGCAGCTGTAAGACGAAATGAAGTTGTAAAGCATATGGCAACATGGATGAATCTGGAGGACATTATGCTGAGTGAAGCAAGCCAGATACAAAAGGACAAATACTGTATGAATGCATTACTATGAATCAAATATATTGTGTAACATATTGTTTGATCCCCAAAATTTTTTTTATATGTATCCATTACATTTAATGGAGAAATGTATATATTTATTCATCTGTGAAAAAAAAAAAAAGAAAAAGATGCAATCCCTAGCCTTTTCACCTAAACCCACCAGCAGATTTTAATCACTTCTTTCAAATGCAGACATTCTGAAAGCTAGAAGCTTCAGTGTAGATGAAGCCTCACTTCACTTCCTCTCCACTCAAAGCCTTCTTCCAACTATCCCAGCCCCAAGTGGCAGATTAAAATTTGCACGGCTTCTGGGAAACTCCCCAGTCTGGGACATTCCCATTCCTCACTTTTCCTAGCCAAATTTGAGAATCATTGGCATGGAGGCAGACATTTAGCTTCTAGCCAGATGAAAGTTCTAGATCTCTGTGGGCATTTCCTGAAAGGATAGGGCAAAGGGTTGATGGGGAGGAGGGAGAGAGTGCTCTGAGAGGGCAGGGCCACCACAGAGGGAGCCAAGCAGCTGTGGGACAGGAGGGTCACATGGAGCAGTGGACCAGGGCTATGACACAGATGTCTGATCATGATGTCCCCAGTGCCACAGTCAGAGACTGTCCCTGGGTGCCAGAGCTAGAATAAAATGTGGACAGAGGGATCTGGGTGCAGAGAAGATGCTCCCTGCCTCTTGTTCCTCCTTCCTGACTCCCCATCCCATGTAACCCAGCTGGGACCTGCCCCTCTATGAAAATGGGGCCAGGACTCAGGTCTCTGCTCCCCTCCCATGCCCACCCTCTCTGCCCTTGGGGCGCTAAAGAAAAGCATCAGAACACCAGGAAAAGACCCTTTGGCATCAGAAAGGAAATACCACAATTCAGATGCTTAGTGACCACAGGCAGCACTTTAGCAGAATGAGCAGCTCTAGGGAATTTAAATGGAGGATTTTGGAGTTGGCCCAGAAGGAGACGTGACCACTAGATGGCATTAGCACACTATCTATTCAGAGAGGGTGTGGCCTTGACTGCTTTGTAGGAGGGGACCCCTGGAGGACAACTTCCAGAGGCCACCAGTGGGAAGGAGTCCCCTGAAGAAGAAGCATGGAAAGGAGTGCCAAGGCAGCTTGGGGCCTTATAAGCGTCCAGGCTTAGCCTCCAAATTGAGAGCCTGTGATGGGCCAGTATCCTGGGGTATGCAAATCTGGTTAACATTAAATGGTTAAAAGATGCTTATTGGGCTAATTTTAAACCAATTGCATGTGTAAGTATTTGAGTTTGGCTGTGTCCCAAAGACCTCAAAATAACTTTTTTTCTCCATAGGTATTTTCGAAGGAGGCTTTTCTGTGAAAGGGCCAGCTAAGCAAGCCAGCTCTGAGAGTTTTAAAGCTACTGTGTCTGAGATGACTTTTCAGTATTACCAACAATGCTAAGCCCCTCTCACAAATGCATTTGCTTCTGTCCCTATGTTGGATGAGGGTTTTCCAATGTGGAGGTATCTTTCCAGGGGAAGACTCCTCCATGGGATGCAATGCCAAGGGTTGGTGCACAAGATGGCAATGGTCATAAGAGGTAAACACACCACTTGGAAGACCTTTCATTTCTTGGTAGGTAGATTTTGTTTATTAAGAGTCAATTCTAGGCCAAGTAATGCCATTCATAATGGCTTCCCCATTTCTTAAAAAACAACAACTGACTTCTTTAAAGTAAACTCTCTTGGGACTCCTAAATCAGGGTAAAGTCCCACCTGTGTCTCTTGTGAAACTTTCTGCCCCAGTCCCCAGGCCACACCCCTACCTCGTACCTCAGACATTTGGCTAAATAAGCCTGGCTATAGGCCCCAGGGCCAGTGAGGGCCAAACTCTGGATATATTTACTTATAGAAACATTCATACCAACATTGATATCTACCTTTTTACATATATCTATACATATTAACTTAAAGGTCCACAACATGGCTTCTGTATCACTCTGTTTTCAGTTGCTCTGACACAATTATGCATGCTTTTATTTTCATGGAAACAGGACAATTTATAACTCCTTTCCCACTCCTTCTGTCTTTCTATTCCCCACCCCACTCATCCCTCCCTGAGATTAGAACAAATTCTATTTTAGGCTGGCAGAATCATGCTCATTCTGTCTTTCCCCACCAGTCCCCTCAAGTGGTCTCCTTCTCTAAGTACACTGTGGAGGGCTGACAGCTCCCTGTGTCCTCTATGGGGTCCTGATTCCTCCCAGACACCATAGATATTCAGTCCCCCCTTTCACTGCTCTGATCTTTGGGCAAAATATGTAAATTAATGCCATGTGTTGGCCACAGGGTCATGTTGGGCCTAGGCACCACTGTTAGTCCTGATGATGATAAGGATGGAGGTAGAAACCCAAACTACTTTCAGATACTTTTAGCTCTTGGTAGGTATTTTATTTAGAAGATTTCTGTGAAATTGAAAGTCAGTTTGGAGAATTTGGTATATTACTGAAATAGAAAACTGGTGTTACTGTATTCATGGAAATAATAAAACAATAAAGTCATTTTGGTGACTTGGACAGCTAGATAAGTGGCTTTGAATTGTTTTATTTTTGAGGCTCAAGGGCCAGGGATTGAACCTGGTACATTGTATGTGGGAAGCTGGTGTTCAACCCCTGAGCCACATCAGTTCTCCTGTGTTGGTTTTATCATATGTTTGTTCGTTGTTTATTTTTTATTGTTCCTTAGGAGGCACCAGGATCTAAACCCAAGACTTCCTTTGTGGGAATCAGGCACTCAACCACTTGAGCTGCAGTTATGCCCCTGAATTGTTCCCTGATTATTTAAATTGTTCATAGTACATGTTTTGGCAGCACATATACTAAAATTGGAATGATATAGAGAAGATTAGCATGGCCCCTGCACAAGGATGACATGCAAATTCATGAAGTGTTCCATATTTTTTAAATTGTATTTGGCTATTTTAATGGCATAATTTTTGAAGTTTTGGATCACTGAAGGTTTACAAGTGGGGCAGGGCAAGATCATTGGTGCGGAGTGTCAGTGTTCACCTAGGCATACATATAAGGTATATAATAATGTTCAAAAGTTCATGGGGCATTGTCACAATGGTTGGAGGATCACACAATAATTGATAGAATATTGAATTCCCATCCTGGAGAGCTCTGCCACAGTCCCCCAAGTGTAGGGGCAATGGCTGACAAAGGAGGATGATTCACTGATGGGCCCTTGATATTGATGATTATGCTTATGAGCCTTTGCTCTTGTTATTGAAACAGCCAATTTTTGTAGGGTGCCTAAAAGTTGCCTCCTGAGAGGCTACTTGTTGCTCAATTGTGGCCTCTCTCTAAACAAAACTTAGCATATAAATTCATTATCTTCCCCCCAGTGTGAAACATAACTCTCGGGGATGAGCTTCCCTGGCACTGAGAGATTACTATCAAGAACCAGCTAGCAATGCAACTGGAAAGAGACCTCAAATAAAAGGGGGAAAGGTAAAGACAAAAGAGCTTATATGGTTAAGAAACTTCAAAGTGAGTTGGGAGGTCGTCCCAGAGGTAACGCTTACACACATCTCAGCAGGATCTCATAGACTGAGAAATTGGATACTTCCCCAAATAGTGGGGCTCCTGAAGGCTCTGGAGAAACCCAGGTGCTATGGTCAGGGCAGATAGCTCCAGAGTTTGGTGTCTGCCAGTGAGCCCCAGTTTGGAGTTTGTGCTCCTGAGAGAGACAGTTTGACTCAATTATTTCTCCCCTACACATGACTCATCTGTCCCTTCTATTTAAACCTATACTTGGTGCTGGAATTTGTAGGTGTACATCCAAGAAACTCAAGTCTTTGGGCTGTCCATGTGCCAGCTGGGACTGGAATCTCAGCAGAGTTGCAGCACCTACTCTACAGACCATTGCACTCACCCAGGACAAATAACAAGGAGATGATGAGGGACAACAAACATCCTAAGGAACAGAGAGAGTCTGCAACTTCAAGCAAGATAGTCCTATCCATCTTTCCCATGGGATATGGGCCCCTTCTCAATTAAAGGTCGAGTGGACAACACCATCCCAGAATCCTCAAGATTGGGGAAAGAACTATGGACTACAGCAGACTTACTGATATTCTATTATAGACCTATTGTGATTCTAGGAACAGAAGATTTACAACATTGCTGTGGAGCCAGTGGCCACTGGAGGTTCTGGGGTCAGGGAAAGGAAAAAAGAGTTGTAATATGGGGGCTTTTTGGGATTTGGGGATCATCCTGAATAACACTGCAATGACAGATATAGGCCATTTTATGTCATCATATAACACACAGAACTGTGTGGGAGAGAGTGTAGATTACAATGTGAACTATGGTCCATGCTTAATGGCAAAGCCATAGGATGCATTTAACAATTACAATGAATGTGCCACACTAATGAAGAAGGATGTTCATGTGGGAGGGTGTGGAAGGTGTGGGGAGTGGGGCATATGGGAAGCACTATATTTTTATATGTAACATTTGTGTAATCTAAATATCTTTTTTTAAAAATTATTTAAAAATCAGATATCTCAAAAATAAATAAATAATTTATAGTAATAAAAAGGATAATAAAATAACAATAAAGCCCCTTATTCTGTTAATATCTTATTTTTGCCCACCCATTTTAGGATTTCAGTTAGGGGTCCAGAATCAAAACACTTTTGAAACAATTTTTTTAAAAATACATATTTAAAAAGATGCTTAGATTACATAAATGTTACACAAAAATTACAGGGATTTCCATTTTCCCCACATCCCACACCTCCCAAAACATCCCACATAAACATCTTTCATTAGTGTGGCTCATCACCTGCAATGGATATACAAATCCTGGGGCTTGGCCACTAAGCATGGACCATAGTTCAAATTAGAGACCACACTCTCTCCCACACAGTTCTGCATGTTATATGCTAATGTAAAATGGCCTATATCTGTCATTGTAATGTCACTAAGGATAATTCCCAAGTCCTGAAAAAGCAACCGTGTTACAACTGCTTTTCCCTTCCCTGGCCCAAAAGTGTCCAGTGGCCACTGGCTCACCTTTACTGTTGTAATTTCTTCCATTGCTTGAATCGCATTATGTCTACAAAAGAATACCAGTAAGTCCACTCTAGTCCATAGCTATTCCCCCAATACTGAGGAGTTTGGAATGGTGATGTCCACTCCACCTCCAAGTGAGAGGGGGCTTATATCCCATGGATACAGTAGATGGGCTTATCCTGCCTGCAGCCGCATGCTCTCTCCATTCCCTGGGATGGCTGTTGTCCATCATCGTCTCCTCACCAGGAGACTTGGGTGAGTCCATTGAGCTGTAGAGTAGGAGTTGCAGCTTCATCGAGATTCCAGGAACAGTTGGCACATGGGCAGGCCAGAGGCTCCAGTCTCTGGAAGTACACCTAACAACTCCAGCATCACATATAGGTTTGAATAGAAGGGACTGATTGACCATGTGCAGGGAGGACTTATTTGAGTCCAACTCTGTCACTCTCAGGAGCACAGATTCCAATGAAGTGCCCACTAATTAGGCATCAATCTCTGGGGCTATCCCCCCTTATATAGGAACTGGGTGTCTCCAGAGCCCTTAGGGGTCCCTCTGTGTGGGGTGATATCCACTTTGGTGTTCGATGAGATCCTACTGAGGTGTGCGTAAGCATTAACTCTGGGATGACCTCCTGACACTCTTTGAAGTCTCTTAGCCACGTGAACTCATTTCTCTTTACCTTTTCCCCCTTTTATTCAAGGTCTTTTTCCAATCGTGTTGCCAGTTGGCACTTGGTATTAATCCCTTGTTGCCAGGGAGGCTCATCCCCGGCAGTCATGTCCCATGTTGGGGGAAAGGTAATGCATTCAATTGCTGAGTTTGGCTTAGAGAGAGGCCACATTTGAGCAAAAAGGAGGCTCTCAGGTGGCAACCCTTAGGCACCCCATAACAGTAGATGAAGTTTCAATTACAAGAGCAAGGACTCATAAGGCTAGTCCTCAATTACAAGAAGCCATCAGTGGGCCATCCTCTTTTGCCAGACACTGCCTCTGCACTCAGGGGACTGTTGCTGCTCCCTTGGGGAATGTAGCAGAGTTCTCCAGGCTGGGAATTCAGAATCCCTCATTTATTGAGCAATTGTCTACCCACCATAACCATGCCCCATCCCTTGATCATTTGAACAATTTTATATATCTTTCATGTATATTCAGATGGACTTACTCCCATGAATCCCCCATCCCAGACAACCCCCACCAATGATCCTCTGCAGCCCCCCTTGTAACCCTTCTGTTATCTAAACCTTCCTTGAACATGAAGCCTATATAATAACAAAATACAATTAATAGGAAAAAGAAATAATAATGATAAGTTTAAATGCAAGTGATAAGTACAAGGAAACTCAGAAGAAAGAAAAAGAAACTAAACTAAAAATAAAATATAATTAGCAGATTGGGACATTTGAAAAAATTGGGAAAAAAAACAAAAAAAAATCCTTTTTTAAAAGAAATTATTCTTTTTTCCTTTTATGACTGTATTATCGGATGTCCAGTGTACTGTGACACGTTCCCCCTTTCATTCCCCAGTGTCTCCCAAATTTTGATTTAATTTTCAAAGACGTTTTAGGTCACAGCAAAGTCACACATGGAATACTAGAGACCCCCACATACCCAACCTCCCTCCCCTTTCCCCACCCCATATTAAAACCTTTTTTTTTAAAAAATGGATGTTAGCATTGTTATAACTGTTATACAGATAGTAAAATATAGCAACTAAAAATTTTCATTGGTTTACAGTATAGTTTACAATTTAGACTGTACAGTTTCATAATTTTTAATGATATTTACCATGTCCTGTGTCCATTACTTTAAGGTAATGAAGAATATTTCCCATGACCACTAAATACCCCATTTGATCTTTTCTGTTCCTTCCTCCCCACCCCCTGGGGCATATGACTCTTCCCTCTCTTGGCTCATGGGATGACAAGATTCATAGTTACATGCCCTGGGTATTCTAATCTGCCCTTCCTAATCTACCCACCTGTTACTCCTGCACCACCAAACCCAGTAAAATCTCTACCCACCTGTCCTATCCTTCAATATTTAACTATACTCTTTCAATTTACCATAGATAATGTCCATATGGGTGATGGCTCGCAAACTACCCTTCTCTCTTTCTCCCTTGTTAGCCTATCTTTCAGTCAGTTGTACTCAGAAACTGTTAACTTTCCTTAATTCAAATCAATGAGGTCATAAACTGTTCATCCTTCAAAGCCTGCCTTGCTTCAATCAACATAAGGTCTTTAAGATTCATCCATGTTATTCCATGTGTTAGCACTTTATTCCTTCTAACAGCTGAGTAATATTCCATTGTATGTATGGATCACATTTTGCTTATCCATTCATCTGTTGATGGGCACCGGGACTGATTCCAACTTTTGGCAATTGTGAACAATGCCGCTATGAACATTGGTGTGCATATATCTGTTTGTGTCTTTGCTTTCAGTTCTTCTGGGTATATACCCAGTAGTGGAATTGCTGGATCATATGGAAGATCTATTTTTAGTTTTCTGAGGAATCACCAACTGTCCTCCACAGTGGCTGGACCATTCCACAATCCCACCAGCAGTGGATGGGGGTTCCTATTCCTCCACATCCTCTCCAACAGTCATATTCTGGTGTTTTTTTAATAGCTGCCATTCTGATGGGTATAAGATGGTATCTCATTGTGGTTTTGATTTGCATTTCTCTAATAGCTAGTGATGCCAAGCATTTTTCCATATGCTTTTTAGCCATTTGTATTTCTTCCTTGGAGAAGTGTCTTTTCAGGTCAATTGCCCATTTTTTAAATGGGATGTTTGTCTTTTTATTTTTGAGGTGTAGGATTTCTTTATATATGCAAGATATTAGGCTCCTATCAGATATATGATTGCCAAATATTTTCTCCCATTGGGTAGGCTGCTTTTTCATTTTCTTAATAACATCCTTTGAGGTGCAGAAGTTTTTTTATTTTGATGAAATCCCATTTATCTATTTTTTTTTTCTTGCTGCTCGGGTTTTGGATGTGAAGTTCATGAAACCATTTACTATTACAAGGTCCTGTAGATGCTTCCCTGCTTTATCTTCCAAGGTCTTTATGGTTTTGGCTCTTATATTTAGATCTTTGATCAATCTGGAGTTGATTTTTGTATAAGGTGTGAGATGGTATTCTTCTCTCATTCTTTTGCATATGGATAACCAGTTCTCCAAGCACCACTTGTTACAGAGGCCATTCTCCCCCAACTGAGTGGGCTTGGTGGCCTTGTCAAATATCAGATGACGGTATATGCAAGGACCAATATCAGAACTCTCAATTTGGTTCTATTGGTCAGTAGGTCTATCCTTGTGCCAATACCATACGGTTTTGATCACTGTAGCTTTGTAGTATGTTTTAAAGTCAGATAATGTGATATCTCCAACTTCATTTTCTTTTTCAATATGTCTTTGGCAATTCAGGGCCTCTTACCTCTCCAAATATATTTTGTGGTTAGTTTTTCCAGTTCCTTAAAAAATACAGTGTTGATTTTTATTGGGATTGCATTAAATCTGTAGATTAGTTTCGGTAGGATAGACATCTTGATGATGTTTAGACTTCCTCTCCATGAACAGGAAATATTTTTCCATTTATTTAAGTCTTCTTTGATTTCCTTTAACAGTGTTGTGTAATTTTCTGTATATAAGTCCTTTACATCTTTAGTTAAATTTATTCCTAGATATTTGGTTCTTTTAGTTACTATTGTAAATGGTATTTTTTTTCATAATTTCCTCCTCAGATTGCTCATTATTGGTGTACAGAAATGCTACTGATTTTTGAGCATTGATCTTGTAGCCTGCAACATTACTGAAGTCATTTATATGTTCTAGCAGCTTTGTTGTAAATTTCTCAGGGCTTTCTATGTATAGGATGATGTCATCTGCAAATAATGAAATTTTCACTTCTTCCTTTCCAATTTGGAGGCCTTTTATGTTCTTTTCTTGCCTCAGTGCTCCGGCAAATACTTCTAAGACAATGTTAAATAGGAGTGGTGATAGAGGGCATCCTTGTCTTGTTCCCGATCTCAGAGAGAAGGCTTTTAGGACTTCACCTTTGAAAATGATGTTGGCTTTGGGATTTTCATATATACCCTTTATCATGTTCAGAAAGTTTCCTTCAATTCATATCTTATATAGTATTTTTATCTGGAAATAGTGCTGTATTTTGTCAAATGCTTTTTCTGCATCTATAGTGATGATCATGTGATTTTTTTCTTTCAATCTGTGTATGTGGTGTATTACATTGGTTGATTTTCTTATATTGAACCTTCCTTGCATACCCGGGATGAAACCCACTTGGTCACGGTGTATAATCCTTTTGATATGATGTTGAATGCGATTATCAAGTATTTTGTTGAGGATTTTAGCATCTAGATTCATTAGAGGAATTGGTCTGTAATTTTCCTTTCTTGTGGTATCTTTGTTTGGTTTTGGTATTATGGTAATGTTAGCATCGTAGAATGAGTTAGGCAATATTCCTTCTACTTCTAATTTTTGTAAGAGCTTAAGCAGAATTTGTGATAGTTCTTTCTGGAATGTTTGGTAGAATTCAGCTGTGAAGCCATCTTGTCCTGTGCTCTTCTTACTTGGGAGGTTTTTGATGACTGAGTCTATCTCCTTACATGTAATTGGACTGTTGAGTTAATCAATTTCTTCTTTTATCAATGTAGGCTGTTTCTTGTTCCATCAATGTTTCTAGAAACTTGTCCATGTCCTCTAAATTAT
>JAQZBX010084868.1:0-13202 GCA_029593785.1 Cabassous unicinctus | reverse complement strand
CAGCCTCACCTGCCAGGTGACCTTCCCTGGAGCAGGGGTGACCGTGGAAAGGACCGTCCAGCTCAATGTCTCCTGTGAGTGCTGGGCCAGGACGCCGGGTCCCTGTGGGCAGAGGGGACGGAGGGACCAGGAGGACACCTGGATTCCTGAGGGCCAGGAGCAGGTGCTGGGGCCACTGATGCCTGAGTCCGAGCTGAGTGGGGGGCCTGGGTGCAGAGGAGCCCTCCCCTCCCCACTCTGTGGCTTCTGGTGAGAAAATGCATGCCCTTGCCTGGCCCCACCCCTGAAGGGGAAACCCTGTCTCCTGGCCCAGATGCTCCACAGAACATGACCATCACTGCCCTCCTGGGAGACGGCACAGGTAGGAAGGAGCCTCCCCTCTCAGGGGCTGTGACAGGAGTGGGATCTCTGCCAGTTTGGTTTGGGGGGCTTTCAGTGCTCAAGTGATGGGAGTATCTGGGGATCAACATGAGAAGCCCCCGATGGGCTTCTTCCCAAATACCCTCCACCTCTGCGACACCAGGGTGACCAGCAGCTCCATCCTGCCTCCCCACGGATGCTCATTTCCTCCAGTCACTGGGCCTCCTTGGGCCCTCACCCCGACCTCTGTGCAGAGCCCAGTGCTCACCCCACTGATGATGGCATCTGGTCCCCTCCCTGGACAGTGAGGTCCGAGAGGACAGGAATGGCTCCCTCTGCTGTGCTCATGGGCCTTTTAGCAGGAGAGCCTGACACCCATCCCTGACGCTGGGTGTTGGCTTCCAGGAGGCATGGACATGTGGGCTGGGCAGGCCCAGGAGAACGTCTGGGTTTCACCCAAAAGCCTGGACCGACCACTTCCAGCCCCTTCCCTAGGCACAAAAGAGCACTGTTAGGCCTTGAATGCAGGGCCAGTAGAGGCCAGGGGTGGAGACTCAGGCCCCCCTGGGTCCTGGGAAGGAGGGACGGATAAGATCTTTCAGCATCCCCCAGTTCACTCTTTCTCCCCTCTCTTCCTTTGCATCTTCGCATCTATTTCTCTCTCGCTCTCACTCTTTCTCCAATACTGCATCTGTCTCTGCCTCTTCCATCCCCCTCCCTCTTTCTCTGCCCCTTTGCATATCTCTCCCTCTCTGCATCTTTGCATCTCTCCCTTCCTTTCTCTGTATCTTTTCATTTCTTGCTCTCTCCCCCTGCCTCTTCCCTCTCCCTCCCTCTCTCCCCCTCACTTCTGCTGCACCTCTCTTCCAAAGCTCTGAGGAGTCAGGGAAACATCTCGTCCCTTCTCATCTGGGAGGGCCAGGCCCTCCAGCTGCTCTGTGATGCTGACAGCAACCCCCCTGCACAGCTGAGCTGGTTCCAGGGGTCCCCAGCCCTGAAGACCTCCCCCATCTCCAACTCCGGGGTCCTGGAGCTGCCTCAAGTAGGGGCTGGTGAAGAAGGAGAGTTCACCTGCCGAGCTCAGCACCCGCTGGGCTCCTTGCATGTCTCACTCCACCTCTCTGTGCTCTGTGAGTTGGGGGGCGGGTGGCTGGGGCTCCCCTCCAGCAGGAACACGTTGGGTAGCAGATTGTGGAGGGAACAAGCAGGAGCACATCTCAAGCTTGGCCAGGCCAGGACTGAAGGCTCCCTGAGGCTCAGGGGAGAGATGGAATTCCCAAGGGACCCAGATTCTCAAGGGCCCTGTTGTGGGGAGACCTTGGATGGAGAGGAACTGGGTCTTCAGAGAGATGTCTGCTGCACCAGAGCATGTGGGCTGTACTGGAGGTGCCGGGTGGACTGAGCCATTCATTGCATGTTCTGGAGAAGGCTGAGGTCCCACAACGAGTGGGAGAGCCCTGGATGGCAGGGGAAAGCCACACCTCTAGACCTGACGGAGAGGAGGGGGCACCATGCCTGTTCACTGGGATTGGACTTCAACCCAGGCTCACTTTTCTGCAGGGAAACCAGGAACCAGGACCGGCGCGACCTGGGGGGCTTTGGGTGGTGCTGGTGTCATGGCCTTGCTTGCTCTCTGCCTCTGCCTCATCTTCTGCATGTGAGCATCAGCCCTGGGTTGGGCCACAGGGGTCGAGTGTCTTGTTGGAGGGACCTGGAGGCTTTGTGAGGGTCTAGAGGGGCTGGGGGGCGGGCATCAAGCATGGATTCATGGTATCAGGCATGGGGTCTGTTCCTAGACCCTGGTCCCAGATGTCTAGGTGGGAGGGGACCTTGTCAGGTTAGGAAGGCTCCTAAGTACCCCCCATCCCCCGCCTGCTTCATAACAGTGACCCCACGTCATGAGCAAACTGGGCTAAAAGACACTGGTGTCTCCCATCAGGGTGAAGTCCTGCAGGAAAAAAGCAGCGAGGAGAGCAAAGGCCGTGGATGGTGTCCACCCTGCTGAAGGGCCTGCCTCCCTGGTGAGTGCCGTGGGCATCCTGGCATCTAGCCAGTCCTCCGCATACCTCCCCGGTGGCCGAGAGTCATGCCACATTCAGCAGGTGCAAACCTGCTTCGCCTCTCAGATTCTCCATCTTTCTGATGACTCTCTGGTCTCCTTCACCAGGCAGGACACCTGGCCCTGTTCTGCCCCCATCCTCCATCTCCTCCTCCTTTGCCATATTCCACAGCTCACGTCTGTGCTTCTTAACACACACTTTCTCCTCTCTGCCCTTCTCTGAGCTGAGCTTCCCTCAAACCCTCACATTGCACCCCTGCTTCCTACCTGGGCCTCTCAGCACAGCTCCTCAGCGTTACTGCCGTAAAAGATCCTTGTCCCATCGTTGCCAAGCTTCAAACCCAGCTCCTCTCCACTATGCGGGAAGAGGAGTGTCCACGCTCACTGCACAGGCATTTTGGGCAGGACTACCTGGCCAACCTTCAGTGCTCCACCCACACTGACCTCGCCCTCCGCAAGCCTAGCCGGATTTTCACATGTCAGAATCACTGCTTGGCTCTCCCCTCCAAATCAGAAGCCAGTTTCAAGCTGTCCAACTGCTGCTCATCCCGCAAGCTCTGTCATTTATTTATTTAACTCTGACTAACATGGATACCACTGTCATGTCTGAGCACGGGGTCAGCAATCACCCACACTCACACCCAGGCCTCCCGCAAACATCCTGTGGGCTCCCAAGCTTTGCTCTAGGGCTTTGACCTGTGGACAAACGTGCATTGTCCCTGCTCTCAAGGATTTAGGTTTATTAGGAAGGAGAGGAAGACAATGATAGTGATCATGCACAGGAAATCAGGAAGAAATAAGGGCTATGAAGGGAGGTGAAACAGAAGAACGAGTGGGGACAGTCCAGGGGCTGAAGAATGGCCTTTGAGCAAAATCTGCACGAAGTGAAGAAGCAAAGTGTCGGTGCTGAATGAGCATCAGAAGCACTGAGCAGCAGGAGGAGCAAGTGCTCAGGCTCTGAGGCTGTGACATGCCTGTCGTGTTAGAGAAATAGCAGGTAAGACAGTGTGATGGAAGCAGTTAGGCTGGGCTGGGCAGGTAGTAGGAGTAGGAAATGATATTGAAGAGACACACACACACAAAGGAGGCACAAAGGCTGCAATTATTTCAGGGTCCTTCACACCACCATGATTATGTGTATTGAGAAGAGGAGTGACAAGATCTGACACCCATTTTAATGGATTTGATGTGACTATTGTATTGAGAAAGGCTGTAGTGGGGCAAGGGTAGAAGGGAGAGACCAGATCAGAGGATGTTTGGTAATCTAGTCTAATAGGAGGTAGACTTAATCCAGGGTAACGATGTTGGATCTGGGGTAGGGAAGTTGGGTGGAGATGACAGAATTTGCTAGTGGAGTGGTGGAGCAGACATGGGAGGACAGAGGGCTTGCTGCTTTGCCTCACAGATGCTGCCTCGCAGACATCACAGCTGTCAAAGTTGACCCATGGATACACACAGATGTCATAGCAATCGTAGACATCCACCCACGACACTGTGTCCGTAGTTAGCATAGCTCTCTAAGGTGACTCCAACGAGACTGCCCAGAGCAACACAAAGAATGGAATTACCAACTGCTGAAACTGCAAACACTGCAGAAGAAGTATGTTTTGGGGAGGGGATCGGAATGTCATTTCACTGATTTGAAGTTTGAGGTGCCCTTCAGACATGCTGGTGGAGATGACAAATAAGTGGTATGAGACTGTAGTTCAGGAGAGGGGTCCAGGCGTGAGACAGGGGTTAGAGGACCCCCACAATTGCGTCTCATGGTAGATGAGACCACACTGACCAGAGGGGTCCATGGAGAACCTCCAGCGTTTAAAGTCAGGGAGACGATGTGGAAACAGTAAGTGGACTGAGAAGGAGCAGACGCTGAGGAGAGATGGGAGACCAGCACGATGAAGGGCTGGGTCCTGGTAGCCAACAGAAGATGGGGTTTTGAGAAGGAGAAACTGATCATTTGTTTCAAATGTGAGTCCAGTAAGATGGAGCCTGAGAAATGACCGTTTGACTTTAGCTAAGGCATATACATCGCTGATCTGGTACTGTGGTGGGGGAAGATAGCAGCAAGTTCAAGAGAGAATGGGGGAGAGGAAGTGGAAATAGTGAGTGTAACTGATTCTTGAGAAATGTCACAGTAAATCTGGAACCAACAGATGGTTGGGCCTGCAGCAGAAGATGGATGTGGTCTGTAAACCTTTGGCATTTCCAGGGAGCATCAGACACTACCTCTCCGTGGTGCCATCTCTATGTGGGGGACCCTCACCCCCTGTCCCAGCCGCACCCCATGTCTCCCAGTGAGCTCTTCAAGGGAAAGAACGCTGCTCTTCTGTCCACCTCTCTGCATTTCATCCACATGGCATCACAATTCGTGACTACACGTCCATTTGTTTAACAGTCCGTTTCTACCTGCGTCCCCTGCCGGACGGCAATTCCCAGGGTCCCAGATGTCTTCGTTGCCCTTGAGTATCCATGGCCTGGCCCACAGGAGGGCTTGCTGGAGCGTCATGCTCTGGGTTCAGAGAGGGTTGGGTTCATGATTAATACATGCGTGACCTTGGGCCAGTACCTAATCTCTCCGAGACTTGGTTTTCTTTTCCGTAAAATGGATACAGGAGTAGTATTTTCCATGTAGGTGTGTGTGTGTGTTCAGTGGAATAGGAAAGCAACCAACGAGTGTGTGTGTGTTGGGTTTCTGAATGGATGGGAACTTAAGAAATGTTTGATGAAAGAGTGGGCAAATGAATCCATGTTCCGGTAGAACCGAATCCACTTCATGGACCCTCTCTCTGCCTTTTCCCAGCCCCCATTATCCTGCCCTGACCCTCTTCTCTCTCCTCCAAGCAGGATCACCAGCCAGCGGCCAAGTCAGGAAGCCTCACTGGTCAGAGGAAGCCTGCAGGGGCCGCCCCCTCCTTGCAGGTGGAACAGGAGCTCCACTACGCCTCCCTCAGCTTCCAGAAGCAGAATCTTCCAGAAAGCACCCACACCGAGTACTCAGAGATCAGGCGCAAGTGAGGAGCCGCTGAGAGCATCGTCCGCAGCCCGTGGGACCACATCCTCTATGGGAAGGGGGACCCAAGTGCTGCTTCGTGGGAATTTGACATCCCCACGGACAATGGGTTCCAAACTACCGTATGTGAGTTTTGTGCCTGAGGCTTTGCAGTCAGAGTGACCTGGGATCAAGCCCCTTCCTTCTCCTTCACTGAAGAATGACATCATGCAAGCACTTTATTCCTCCACGTCTCGGTTTGCTGCTCTATTTAATGTGTATAATAGGTCTTACTGCACAGACATGCCATGAGAATTAAATGAAAGCCCATGTGGAAGACACCCAGTGGTCCTGGTTCACAAGGAGAGTTTCGTGCGTGCTGGTTCCTTCCAGCTTGAACAGGGAGGCACTGGTGACGCTTGGGCCAGAGGTCATGTGCGTCCCGTCCCAGAGACCATGTCCACAGCGGCACTCGCTCCCAGCCTCAAAACCCACGCACGGACCCCTTCCCAGACTTGCCCTCCAGCATCATTTCTCTCTGCTCCTGCATCTTCCCTTTCCATTCCGCCTGCTTCCTCCAAGCTTTTTCTGCCTCCTTAAGGTCTTGCTACAGGCAAAAATCACATATTAGCATTTAGAGAAGTTTCTAAAAGCTGATCAGAGTCAGGACACTGTCACAGATCCCCAGACATGAAGAATAAAAAACAGGTTTCTCAAATTTTTATGTGAAGTTTAATTGAGAAATGTATATATTTATTCATCTGTGTTTATATATTTTCAATTATTAAATGTACAAAAAAAAAAGAAAATCAATTAGTGTAATAAGCCACATTTATAAATTGAAGAAGAAAAATAAATAAAAAAGTTTTTTCTGTGAAGGTCCAGATGCTAAGTATTTCTGACTTTGGGAGCCACAAGTTCTATGCTGCAGCTATTCAACTCTGTCTTTGTAGCACAAAAGCAGCCTTAGACAAACTGTAAATGAATTCACATGGCTGTGCTCCAACAAAGCTCTCTTTACCACCAAAAATGTAAACATGGAATTACCATATAACGTGGCAGTTCCACCTCTAGGTATAAACCCCAAAGAATTGAAAACAAGCACTCTAACCTATACTTGCACACCAATGTTTATAGTAGCATTATCCGCAAAAGCCAACAGGTAGAACCAACCCAAGTGTCCACCAACAGATGAATGGGTAAACAAAATGTGATATATGCATACTATGAAATATTATTCAGCAAGAAAAGGAAATGAAGTGCTGATTCATGCTGCAGCATGGATGAACCTTGAAATCATGTTCAGTGAAGTAAACCAGACACAAAAAGACAAATATTGTATCACTCCACTTACATAAAATATCTAGAATAAGCATATTGGTAGTGGCAGAAAATACATTAGCGGTTACCAGAAGCTGGGGCTGGGGGAGCGGGCAGTGGGTAGTAGGGAATGGGAAGTACGTACATAGCTTCTGGTTGGTATCATGTAAAAGTCACAGTAATGGGTGGTGTTGACGGTAGCACAATATTGTGAATGTAAATAATACCATTGAAGTGTGTGCTTAAAAAGGGTTAAAATGGAAAGTTTTGTGATATATATATATATATATATATATATATATATATATATATACATACATATCCACAAAAACCAAAACAGTGCAGAGGCTGTAGTTGCCTGACTGTGTTTAAAGGTCATTTTAATCTCAGCTAGTCTACTCTTCCATGGGCCACTGATGCGCCGTCAATCTCTCAAGCTGTTCTCTAAGTACCCCATTCTGCTGCATCTTTTTCTTCATGCAGTAACACCCCTCCTCCAGGAATGTCCATCACCACATCATCATCTGGCCAACACTTTCTTATCCTCCAAATCAGCTTAAAAATAGTGATGGGCTGAGATGGTGAAGGGAGGCAAGAACTCATAATATACCTCCAATAAAGTTTCACTAAAATAATAAAAATGCAGAGAGCGGATGTGGTTCAAAGGGTTGTGTGCCTGCTTCCCAAGTACAAGGTCCCGGGGTCAATCTCTGGTACCTCCTAAAAACAAAAAACAAATGGAAAAAAAAACAATTCTCAGTGGTTGAGTGCCTGCTTCTCATGTATGAGGTCCTGGGTTCAATCCCTGCTACCTCCAAAAAAAAATAATAATAATAAGCAGTAGTGGTTTAAAGAAAAACAGACAAAAATTCACCAGGATCACCCAGACTGTGATGGGGGAAAGCACACAGCGTAACGTCACAAAGTGGCCCTTACGTAATCAAACGGAAGCCCCTGTCATGACCAAACACCATTTCCCAAACTTCAGAAGGAGAAGAATAAATAGTTGAGTCAACTTCCTTTCCTGACAATGACCAAGCTATGTGATATGGGTCAATACTGTGATGAAAACATTAAAAATTGATAGACTTCAGGTCCAGACAAGATGGCATGTAGCCATGCCTCCCTACTCCTCTTCTCTAAGCACAGCTATAAATCCTGGAAATGTTGCAAGAGACAACCAACGGAGGACTCTGAAAAGTAGTAATAACAGAATGAGCTGGTTTGAGACCCCAGGATTGGAGGAATGGCACTGAATTGGGGTGTCTTGCACTCCCTAACACAACAGAGGAAGGCCACCCAGATTCACCTTATTCCCCTCCTGTTTTAGTTTCCTAGGCTGCTCAAAGCAAATATCATGAAATGGGTTGGGTTAAACAATGCGGATTTATTCACAGTTTTGAGGCGGGAAAATGTCCAAATCAAGGCATCATCAACACGATGCTTTCTTCCCAAAGACCAGCTGCCGGCGATCCTTGGCTCCTTTGTCACATGGCGGCACCTGCTGATTTCCCCCTTCTCTTCCGGTTCCATTGATTTCAGCTTCTTGCTTCCGTGGCTTTTTCTCTCATGTCTGCATTCATTCCGTTCACAAAGGACTCCAGCAACAGGATTGAGACCCGTCCTGATTGAGGTGGGCCACACCTTAACTGAAGCAGCCTCTTCAAAAGGTCTTACTTACAATGGGTTCACACCCACAGGAATGGGTTAAATTTAAGAATGGGTTTTTCTGGGCCTTCATACAGAGACCTTCTAACACTATCAGGTAAGCCAGATACCGCTAGCAAGGGGATCTACTGGAGACAGAAATAAGTGGCCAGTGAAGCACATTCCTTCCCTGCTGGTATGGAAACATCCCCTTTTCTACCCAGACACACTGGAGTGGGTGAGCAGAACCAGTGAGAGGCACACACCACCACAAGCCACTTGGTACAAGAATTCCCTTTGTCGCTGTAGGACACTCTCCTCCCTGGTCCAGAGGCAGCAGGGAAGCTAGGCAGAACCTGAGAATGGGATCTAGTCAAGGCCAACAGCCCAGCCTGGGAAATGTCATTGTCCCTGCGGGCTGGAGACTTTCCTCCTTTGCTCAGAGACACTTAGGTACCCAGAGTTCTGTTTGGGGTCATGAATAAGTCACGGTAATGGATGGTGGTGGTGGTAGCACAATATTGTGAGTGTAAATAACACCATTGAAGTGTGCACTTAAAAATGGTGCCTAGCAAAAAATCCCAATAACCTCCCCTCCACCAGGAGACACCCAGAGGCAAGGCAGGGGCAACACCGTCCACCCCCTCAGGCAGCTAACAGGTAAACAGGATCCCCAGCGGCACCAGATCAGCCAGACAGACCTAAATAACACCGCAGGGCTCTGAAAATTAGACTGTCCTTGAAACAACAGCCTCAAACGTTGGCCAAGGCCCCCGCATGCCACCTGAACAAGGTGACTGCCTGCCGAAATAAAACATGTACTAACATCACAAACAAATATCCAAGATACAGTTTAAAAATAAGCCCTCAAACCAAGGACCAGGACAATCACAGCTTGAGTGAGAAAAGACCATCAACCGACGCCAACATCATGATGACTCAGATGCTGGGATTCCCTGATGGGGATTTTCAAATCATCGTCATAAAAATGCCTGTTTCCACATTTGAGAATTAATCAATGTAGTCTACCATATCAACAAGCAAAAGAAGAAAGTGCATGATATCATATCGATTGAAACAGAAAAAGGCACTGGACAAATGCCCAACACTCATTTATGATGAAAACTCTCAGCAGATAAGAAATAGAGGGGAAACTACATCAACTTGATAAAGAGCACCTAAAAAAAAAAACCGTGCAGTTCACATTGTACTTCATGATGAAAGACCAGATGCTTTCCTCCTAAGTTTGGGAACAAGGCAAGGATGCTAACATTCACCATTTTTATTCAACAAAGTCCTGGAAGTTTTAGCTACTACAATAAAACAAGAAAAGAGAAAAAAATCAAAGGCATAGAGATTGGAATGGAAGAAATAAAACTATCTCTATTTGTGGAAGACGTTGTTGTTTACAAAGAAATCCCAAAGAATTTACTAAAACAAATAAACAAATAAAACTACAAGGAACAAGTGAATTAATTAAGGTTACAGAATACAAGATCAGTACACAAAAATGATCACATTTCAATATATTACTGGCAATGAACATACAGAAACTGAATTTAAGAACACAATACTGTTTATAACTACTCCAAAGAAAATAAAACAAAAATGTACAGGATTTGTATGCTGAAAATTGCAAAATATTGATGAAAGAGAACAAAGAAGACCTAAATAAATGGAGAGATGTACTGTGTTCTTGGGTTGGAATACAACATAGTAAAGATGTTAATTCCCTTGATTTTATCTATAGGTTTAGTGCAATTCCTATCAAAAGCTCAGCAAGACACCTACATCAAGCCATACTCTAAAATTAACTCAAAATTAATCAACAACTCAACTATAAGAACTAAAATTGTAAAACTCGCAGAAGAAAAAGTAGGGGTAAATCTTCATGACATTGGCTTTGACAGTGGAGTCTCAGACATGACACCAAAAGCATGAGCAACAAGAGAAAATTAGCAAAATTAGGCTTCATTAAAATTAGAAACTTTTGTGCATGAAAGGGCTCTATCAAGAGATTTCAAAGACGACCCACAGAATGGGAGAAAATATTTGCAAATCGTGTATCTGCCAACATCCCAGTTTTGCTAATGTACCATAGTTTTATAAGATGTCAGCACAGTAGAAAGCTGGGTGCAGGAGTCACAGGACCACACTGCACTAGCCTTGCAACTTCTTGTTAGTCTATAATTATTTCAAAGTAAAAGTTAATGAAAGAAAATGAAGAGGAAAAAGATCCAAAAATTTGACAGTTACTAGGAAACAGCCAGGATAAATTTTAGGAGAAAGTTGGAACTCAAAAAGGTAAGCAGGACAATGGAAGCTACCTTTGCCCTGCCAGATTTGCTAATGCTGGAAGCTGAGGTCAGGATTCTGAGGTCTTGGGTTCTCATTAGACGAGAGACCAAACTCGTGGCTTTATGGGAGTTCACTCTTTTCCTGAGTTTGGTCCCCAGAGAGTACACCCTTGGGAGAATGGTGAGCTAGAAATAAGCCTGCCTTCTCCCTCCAGATCCAGGCACTGTCAAGAAAGCTGCAGAATTAGATAAAGGAAAAGGGGGTAGGGAATAAAACACACCCATGAGCAGCTGTCGTGCAGAATTGTGTCCTAAATGAACTTAGCCTGGGTGGGCCGGGGAGCCTCAGTTTACCGTGGTTCCCAGACACTGTCCATTATGACTCAAAGGAGTAAAATTTTAAAAATCACAGTATCTGCAGAGGAGGCGGTATCTATCCTCGGCCTTGATGAATCTAAAAAGTAAAGGGCTCCTATAACTCAATAATAAAAAGGCAAAGAACGAAATTATAAAATGGGCAAAAGATTTGAACACAATATTCTCAAAGGAAGATGTGTGAATGACCAAAAAAACCTATAAAATATTGCTCAACATTATTAGGTATCAAGAAAATACAAATTAAATCCATTTGTATCTACAGTCACTGGACTAAAATTAAAAAAAAAAATACTGACAACATTAAATGTGGACATGGATGTTGAGCAACCAAAACCACCAGCCAGTGTTGGTGGGAGTGTAAAATGGTACAATTACTTTGGATAAATGTTGGGTATTTTCTCATAAAACTAAATGTATACCTGCTTTATGACCCAGAAATTTCATTCTGTGGTAATTACCCAAGATAAATGAGAGTATTTGTCTGCAAAAAGACTTGTACAAGTATGTGCATTATAATCCCAAACTAGAAACATCCCAAGTGCCATTAACAGGAGCATGGATAAACAAAGTATGGTATATTCATACAACCGAATAACTGCTCAACAATAAAAAGGAACAAGCCACTCATACATATAAGAATGTATATGAAGCTCAAAATCATTAAACTTAGTGAAAGAAGTCTTACCCAAAATCTATATGCCATACGATTCCATTTATATGAAGTTCTACAACAGACTAAGCTCATCACTGGTGGAAAAAAATAAGAAGTTTGGATGGCAAGAAATGACTGAGAAGGCACATTAGAGAACTTCCTGGGTTAGTGATAACGTTTCACATCTTGACAAGAATTTGTGTTTCACAGGTCTATGCATTTGTCAAAAGTAAGAATTGAAGTAAAAAGATTAAAATGATATAAAATACCAAAATATGCATATGTATGTAATCATTAGTCTATACAACATATACTTGAGATACTCCAAGATAGTATCACAACTGTGCATATTTTCAAAGCAACTGTTTTGCAGTTCTTTGATCTTTTAAATGTAAAATTAATTATAATCTGATAATGTCTACCTATTTAGCCATGGTTCATCATTTTGTCAAATATTTCCTTCAAAATTATTTTCATTTGATTAAAGTAAAAAAACAAACAAAAAAAAAACTTCCAATGGTGATAAAGAATCATTGTTTTGCTTGATTTTTTATTTCTAAATATAAAATTAAAATCTAAGCTATAATTTCCTGTTAGACTCCAAAATAAATATGCTATTCATTGCTTTTATTTTTCAGTCTCTCGATACTCTCATAATCATAGAAATTATTTTACTTTTCATCTGAAGTGCAAAATTACATATCCCATTCCCTTTGTCTAACTGCTCACAATTTTACAGTAAAATGAAAACCAGGCATCTCTGGGTGATACTCCACAAACAGAGTTTGAGACATTCCCTTTGATCAAAATAATCTTTCAGCCAATTTATGTCTTGATAACAATTCCTGATTCCATGACTGGGTGTATCTAATTTGGTTATCAGGAATCAGGGAGAACTCTTGAATAATTCCCCTGGGAGCAATTTGCCTAAGCTTGCTATTTTTCAAATTCAAAGCATTTTATATAACTAGGAAGGGAAGTCCTGCTTCCTCTATATATTGTGCCTTATCTGATTTTTAGCATTTCTTTTTTTTTCCCTTCCCCTAAGTCTTCTACAAGCACATCTTATTTCATTTCTAGGGTAGGGTTTTGTAGCAAAGCACTTTGGAGACAGCTTTTCCAGATATAAGACTCAGCCCATAGAGCAATGGCTAACACACAGTAGGTTATTAATTAATATTTGTTTATTAAATGAAGTATTATAAGACTTTGTTCTTAGAGTGCGATTGGTCACAGCTACTAGAAGCAACCATGGCATTACTAAAATATTCCAAGATTCTGCAAATCAGACCCCCATCTTTCACTGAACATGTTTATTATGCGCCTATTATGTTCTTACCTCTTTTATGGGCACTTGGGATATATACATCATCAAACAAAAGAGAGTTCTGTGCTATCCATCATGGAGCATATTTTCTAGCAAAGGGGAGACATACTTCAGACAAGCAACATAATAAATAAGTTAAGAATATAACATGTTCGAAGGTGGTTAAAAGAAAG
>JAQZBX010084867.1:0-13202 GCA_029593785.1 Cabassous unicinctus | reverse complement strand
GGAGGGGGGAGTTAAATTCCAGGGAGATGGGGTAGGATTCGATCCCACAGCCTGACCACAGTCTCAGCAACGGAAGGCAGCAGCTGGAAGGAAGATCTCATTTCAGAGGAAGCTTAACTGTCTCGCCTGGCGCGACAGCCTGGCACCTGGTGGCGTGCTGGAGAACTTCTCTCTTCCCTCTTTCTGTTGCCCTTCTTGTTCCTTCCTTCCTTTCCCCAGCTTGGGCTTTTCCCTCCAATGGGATGTATTCCCTGCCTGCACTTGCCTAAGGGGAGGGGAGAGTCAGGTCTCCTCTTCCCATCCCAACACCCTTGAACCCCACTGGCCCTGCAGCACCCCTTCGTGGGGCTCCCTGCAGATGAGAATCTGGGGCTCAGCAGGAAACAAGCATGGCACTCCCCACCTTCCTCACAGCTGGTCCCACTCCACCCAGGACCCTCTGAGGCCCTCCCTACCCCCCAGACTCTCTGTCTAGCCATGAGAGGCCTCCAGTGGAGCTTCCTGGCATGGGGAAGTGGCAGAGTTGTACTGTCAGGCCCCGGGGCTCCCAGGAGCCAGCCACCCTCCTGTCCCCCTACCTTCTCCTGCAAAGCTCTCACTCTTCTGGCTGAGTTCAGTACAGCCTGATTTCCTAACTTCCCAGCCCCTGGGTCAGGAGAATCACCCTGACCAGTCAGGAAACACTTCCTCAGGCCCATTTCCATGGCTCAATTCCACTCATGCCTTCTTGCTCTGGAGAGCAGCGGGTCGTGAGACTGCGGTGACACCACTCCTTAGCCTCTCCTCCCTGCCAGCTCCTTGGACCCAAGGCCCGAGGGAGCACTTTCCTTCCAGCCAGCAGCACAGGAGAACATGCCGGCTTCTCCAACATCCCTCCCATCATCTTGACGAGGCCTTTCTGGAAGGCTCCCGGCTCTCTGCAGACCTCTGAACTTTGCTCTTTCTTCCTGATGGATCCAGTGACCAGGTGCCCTCCTCCAGGTGAGCCACTGGCACCCTTGCTTCTCCTTTCTGAAACCATCCTCTCCCTCCCTCCTTCCTCTTTTGCTGTATCTCTTTCCTTTTGCATGCCCGCACGTGCATGTACACACACATCATTTCAGGCCTTATCTGGAGCTGTCAAGGACAGAATTCATGTTGTGATAGGAAAATTGGCTCCAGTATCAGGGACAGGAGACTCAAGGGTGCATCTGTCTGCCTGAAGAGCGAGGGGTGAGAGAGCAGAGAGGGCTGCCTGTGCCAGCGTCCCTGGGGCAGGAGGACTACAGCCCGCGAGCTGCTCAGGGGCCATGCAGGGCCCCAGCCCTGGGAGGCTCCAGGTGCCCTCCTGCATCTCACGGTCCCTTCCGACTGTCCAGGAAGGGACAATACACCCCCAGGGGCAATGGGCATTCCCATGGCCTTCGCCAAGATAACCTAAACTCTCTGCCAGTGGGAATGCAATGTTTATGGTCTTTAGCCTTGGGAGGGCTACTTAAGAGGGAGGGCAGTTCCAGCAAGCCATCAGGCCTGACCCTGGCCTTCAGGAGGGGCCGGAAGAGGAAAGAGCTGCCAGGGGGCAGCTCTCCTGAGCCCTTCGCTCCTCTGTTCATCAACAGAGTGAGGTTCCAGTTACATAAAGCCCCAGCAGACTTGGGATAAGCGATGACTAAAAAAAAACTTTCCAAAAACAGTTGGTGATCCTCCAGCTTTCCCCAACTGGTGAGAACTGCCTCCACAGAGAGGGGAGCAGAGAAGAGGCTCCAGGGGCCCTGACTCACCACATGCACAAGCACTCCCCAACACGCTTTCCCAAAACAGTTCCTCTCCCACCCATCCACCTCCTACGGGTGACAAAGATGAGCGACCGGAGAGCTTGCCAAGTTTGGGCCAGGTGGAGCCCAGGGCACATGAAATGGGGTGCTCCCACAGTGGGCAGACCCAGGCATGGCAGATTCCCCACCCCATTTGGGAAAGTCACCTGACCTTACCATGAGCGTTCAGTTGTTTTCCACGTGGCTGGGACTACTTATTCTCAGAAAGCTCAGAGCTCTATTTAACCCCTTCTCTCTCCCTATTTTCATGCATCTGCACATCCATCCATTTATCTCCCTATTCATCTATCAAATATTTATTGAGTTCCTACTATTTGCCATATACAGTCCAGGCATTGGGCTCTCACAGACATGGTCTGCTTCTCCAAGGAGCTTGCCATCTAGTTGGTGGGAAAGACAAGCAAAAAGGCTAAAGTGGGAAGAATGTTCCAGAAGCACCAAGAGGACACACCACCCAGCTTGGGAGAGGTTGTTCATAGAGACCCAGTGGGAAGACATACCTCGAAGCTGAGATAGGAAAAAGAAAGAAAGTCTCCTTCATTTAATAAGGGGCCTGTGCAGTGTTTGCTGTGGCTGAAGCACAGTGTCAGGCACGCCCAGCGAATATTAATGCAATGTGATATCCTGACGTAGAGTGAGGGAGAGACAATGTACAAATGATGCGAGTAGACTATGAAGCCCACTTGAGCACCTCCGGGACGAGGCCCCATAGACTCCCATGGAGGGCTTGAGAGAGCAAGGGGAGATATCCAGTGGAAGGTCAGAGCAAGTTCATGGGAGACATGAGTCTGGGTTCAATTTGAAGACAGAGAGAATTTGGAGGCAAAGATGGGGTACGGAGGGCAGGCCAGCCAAAATAATATCAGCAAACAGTGATGTAAGTGTTCAAGGAACATGATGTATGCAACCTACTCTCAAATGTTTAGAAAGTAGATAGACAGATGGCTGGATATATGGATGGCTGGATAGGAAGGAAAGAAAGAAGGAAGGGAGGGAGGGGGGGAGAGAGAGAGAGAGAGAAAGAAAAAGAAAGAAAGGAAAAAGAAAGAGAAACAAAGAAAGAAAGAAACAAAGAAAGAAAGAAAGAATAAATGTGGCAAAATGTTGAAAGTCATGGTGGGGGTTATATTGGGGATCTCTGTATAGGTTTCTTATTAATTTTGCAAAAGTCTTGTGTTTAGCATTATTTAAAAATAATTTTTTTAAAAAAGAAACAGTGATTCATGTAGTGAATTAAAATAAAATACGGGCTTCTCAAACTGTCCTGCTGCCCCAGCACCTCCCACCCCATCCTTACTAATGTGGGGACTCTGCCTAGTCATGCTGCCCCAGCACTTCCCACCCCATCCTTAGTAATGTCGGGGCTCTGCCCCATCCTGCTGCACCTCTCGCCTGCTTGGCTGAGCCCTGGGCCTTTGGTGACCACCCCTGACACCTGCTTATACAAGATAAACAGCTTCTCACCCCCTCCCTGCATCCTAGCTGGGTTCGCCCCAGCTAGGATGCAAAAGAAAAACACAAGGCCCTCCCCACACTTGCTTGACCAACCTCTACAGCTGCACTCCTATAACACTGTAAGACACATCCTGCTGCCCTCCACCTGCTTGGCTGAGGGCCCCGCAAGGCCTGCAGCTCATCTCTGCTCCAGGACCCGTGAGTACTAATGAACCACTCTCTCCTGCATCTCTAGTGCCACTCGCCCTTGCCACATCTGACTGTCCATATAAAGACCCTTACAACTTAATCCATAAAAAGGAATGACATGCTGGCACATGCTACAACCTGGATGGACCTTGAAGACATCATGATGAGTGAAATAAGTCAGACACAAAGGACGTATCTGTTATGATTCCATTTATATGAAATACTTAGAATAAGCAAATTCATAGACAGAAAGTAGATTACAGGTTACCAGGGTCTGGAGGAGGAAGGAGGAATGGGGAGTTATTACTTAATAGGTGCAGAGTTTTTGTTTGAGATGATTTGAATGTTCTGGAAATAGTGGCCCAGAGAGGTTAAGCATTTTTTCCTCGGGATCACAGAGTTAGTAGAAAAGCAGGTTCAGGTTCCATGCTTCCTCCCCCTTGGGTATTTGGTCCTGTGGTTCTTTCATACTTACTGCTTCTCTTCTGGAACCAGAGCACGAGGGCGTCTGTCCCCTGCGAAGGGGGCTCCCTCTGCAAAGCAAGCAGAGCACACAGCCATAAGGCCCCAGATCCCAGGGTAGCAATCCGTGCCCAGGTTCCCTCTCCTGCATCTTTTGGATGAATATTTAAATGCTCTTGAAGAAGGCATATAATCACCCTCACAGACTGAGTCCGTTTCACTTTGACCTTGCCCTGTTTGCAATATTTGGAATTCCTATAACTGTTCTCCTTTGCTCACTCCACCCAAAGGCTACACGGCCTTTGAGTTCTAACCCGTTATTGAATTATGTGCCCATTTGGGCGTCTCCGTTTACAACTGCACGCTCTTAAAATTCTGCACACAGAATTCCCTTTAAACAGTTAAGTACAGGACAACCAAGCAATTAAGCATTCAATGTGAGCATTTGTCATGTGAAAAGCCTGGGCAGGAGAGAATGAGGAATTGTAGTAGCAAGAAGCGGCCACAAGGTGGTGTGGTGAGGCTGGTGAAATGGGTCTCCCAAGGCAGAGAGGCAATGCACGCCCTTCCCGCCTCAGCCCAGAGCCCAGGCTGGAGATCTCTGAAGAACTCTGAAGCCTTCAGAGAAGGCTGGAGATCTGTGCTCATCGGTGGGGTCTGGAATGGAAGGAGACTTACAGAGTGATGTTTGCTCTTTGCTCTCCTCTCTTTTCATAAACCACCCGGGGACAAGAACCCCTGGGGGCCACTGCAGCTGGATCCTGCCCCAAGGGTCCGCCCCTTGGATGAGGGCGGGGCAGTCCTGGTGCTAGAGCAGGACCTGGGAGGCTGCTTAGCAACGGGAGGAAGCCTGGCTGTCTGTCTGTCTGAGTACCTTTGTGTGCATGTGTGTCCTTGAACATTGATTGGTTGATGGGCAGGGGTCAAAGATGCTCTTTTCTTAGTCTAACCAGCTTATTGGGAGCAAAGCCAATTCCTGGAAGGAAACCACACATGGGTATTTGCTGCCGTTCCAGAACCAGAAGTTTTGAGGGGTGATCATAAGAGGGGTCTTGGGTGAGTCTAAGAAGTGCAGAAGATCTTCTTTCTGTTCTCCATCCAAAACCAATCTACACATATACCATGCAAATCAAAATTTCTCCCAACTCAATTCATATCTGCTGTTGAATACACATTCCCACAAATGTCCTCCTCCAGACACTCCTCAATAGCTTTCCGCAAAATACTGCTTAGAAACACACAGATACGTATGCATGCATATCCATCTTTATCCTCAGGTGAAGCCACATCCATCCTCTCCTGGGCTCCTGCCACATGAGAATCCCACAGGGAGACTCATATGCATGTGGATCTCCTACAACTCTGCACACAGAAAGGCAGACCCGTGTGTGCACACACACGTGCACACACACACGGACAAGCCGAGATGGCAGGCACAGTCAAGAATAACAATCACCACTGCCGGCGGGGGCCAGTTGCCATTTGACCTTGGGGTAGGGAGGCATTTCCCGCTCTGCACCCTGGTTCTGAGCTCCGTGTGGAGATGATGGCAAGAGGAGGGAAGGAGGAGAGCCTGCCAAAGCACCTTACTGCAACCCCTCCTCAGTCATTAGGGCCCAACAAACATAAGAAGAGTGAGCCTTTGGTTTGGAATTCTCAGAGGTCAGCAAGATGTGAGCCAGATACACCCAGGAAAGGCTGATGTCAACTGGGGTCAGAAAGGACTTCCTCAGTCCTTTCAACTCAGCCTTAAGCAATCAACCAAGGGTCAGAGTGTTTGTTGATGTCAGAAAGAGAAGTTATGTGCACACGGGTCTGTGTGTGTGAGGATGTGTAGGGGGAAAATGAGGGAGCAAGGAAGGGAGAGAAAGGGGGAAATGCAGAGATGGAATTCAGTGATTGATAAAGGGGTGCAAGCAAAGGAGTAAGTCAGAGAAGACAGAAGCAAAAGGATATATGTAAGGGATCATGAACTTAGAAGGGGAAGAAGGGAAATAAAATAAACAAGAAAAAAACTCTCATTCTGGGGAGTTCTCCTACGTTTTCAAACAGAGGGGCAAGAACCTCTCGAGTACATAGGCAATGCCTAATAAAAGAAAGCAGACCAGTATGTCAAGCCCTCAATATTAATGCATGTAACTAAGACACTTACTCTTGAAAAATAGGAACTTTGTAGTTACCATAGGTTCCTAGGGGAGAGGGAGGAAAGAATAGGTAGAATATAGGGCATTTTAAAGGGCATTGGAATGGTTCTGCATAATTTTGCAGTGAGGGATACAGGCCATTATACATATATCAAAACCTATAAAAAAAAAAAACCTTTAAACTATAATGTAAGTCATTGACCATGGTTAGTAACAATGCTTCAATATTTGTTCCTCAATTGTAACAAATGTACCATACTTGTGTAAGATGTTATTAATGGGGGAAAATGTGAGAGGGGGAGGGGGTGGGGTATATGGGAACCCCCTATATTTTCTATGTGAATTTTCTGTAATCTAAAGCACTTTGAAAATAAAGTGGGGGAAAAAAGACACTGGGGGAACATACGGAAGAAATTGTCAATATACATAAAAGATAATATCTTACAGTGATGAAAGAAAGGCTTACTGCAAAAAAAAAAAAAAAAACTTTTTTGGCTTTGTTTTTGGGGAGGTTTTGGATTACAGAAAAGGTACAACTATGGCAGGGGCAAATCACTGGTGCAGGGTGTAGGTGGGGGGGTGGATATGTAGGAAAGGATGCACCTGAGGCATGCCTCTATGGAATATGAATGTGTTCATGTGGTCATGCAGTGTTATCTCAGGGGTTGGAGACCCACACAGTAGGCAACAAAGTGATGAATTCCCATTCTGGGGAGTCCTGCTACATTCTCTAATAGAATGGCAAAAACCTTTAGAGTACATAGGCAGTGCCTAGAGAAAGAGAACATAACAATACACCAGGCCCTTGATACTAAAGCTTGTACTTATGAAATCTTATTCTTGTAAAACTGAAACTTAGTCTAGTATTATATATTGCCCAAGAATTACCTCCTGAAAGTCTCCTTGTTGCTTAAATGTGGCCTCTCTCTAAGCCAAACTCAGCATATAAACTCACTACCTTTCCCCCAACCTGGGACATGACTCCTGGGGATAAGCCTCCCTGGCACCAAGTGATTATTACCAAGTGCCAGCTAGCAATGCATTTGGAAGACCTTGACCAACAGGGAGAAATATTAAATACAAATGAGTTTTTATGGCTAAGAGATTTCAAAGTGAGTTGGGACATCATCCCAGGGGTTACGCTTGTGCATGTCTTAGGAGGATCTCACTGACTGCCAAACAGTGCCTCAAGCAGGGGGGCTCCTGAAGGCTCTAGACACTATAGGCAGGGCAGATAACTCCAGGAAATCAGCACCCTGTTGGTGGTCCTTACCTTGCAATATTTGAGAATCTATCTCCCTGGTATATCAGAGTTAGACTCATTTATAATTTTCCTACACATGGCTCTTCTGCCCCTTTTGTTGAACTTATAATTAGCACTATACTTGTTAAATATATGTCCCAGAGACTTAAATCTTCTGGCTCTTCACATGCCAGTTGAGCCCTGAATCTCAGCACAGTTGCAGCCAATATCTACTCTCTAGTTCATTGGACTCACCCAGGACAACTAACAAAAGAATAATGATGGACAACGACCATCCCAAGAAGCAGAGACTATCTACAACTGCAAGCAAGGCAGTTCCATCTGTCTACCCCACAAGATCTAAGCCCCCTCTCAATCAGAAACAGAGTAGGCATCACCATCCCACAATACTCAAGACTGAGAAATGAACACACATAAGGGGGGAATGCAACTATGGGCCAAAGTAGACTTATTATTAGTCTAGTAATGGAAGAACTTGTAACATTGATATAAAAACAGTGGTCACCAGAGGTTCTGAGGGTAGGGAGAGGGAAGAATAGGTGTAACATGGGGCATTTTGGGGACAATGGAATTGTTCTGCATGATATTGCAGCCATGGATACAGGCTATTATACATTTTGTCAAAACCTATAAAATTGTGCGGTGCAAAGCGTAACCATAATGGAAACTATAGACCATGGTTAGTAGCAATGCTTCAATATATGTTCATCAGTTGTAACAAATGTACCTCACTAACAAAAGATATTGTTAATGGGGGAAAATGTGGGAAGGGAAGGGGATGGGGTATATGGGAATCCCCTATATTTTTGATGTATCTTTTATGTAATCTAAAGCTTCTTTAAAAATAAAGAAAAAAGGCAGAGAAAAGGGCCTCAGATCTGAGCTGTGAGGACACAGAACAAGGGTGAGAGCGGGAGAACTTGAAGGGAAAGAAAATGAGGAACGGCGGGAATAAGCTGCTCAGCCTGGCTGGCGGCGCCTGAGCTGTGCGGTGTCTACGAGCACCGGTGGGGCCTGCAGGGAGGCTGGCTGGCTCAGCTGTGATTTACACGCACAAGCGCTCTTCAATCCTGATTAACGGGAATTAAGCGACATATGGCTAATCCTCCCTGCCACCATTATTAATACTTTTCGGCCCCAGATGCTGCCTAGGGGCCAGGCAGCCTTGTTACTCAGTCGGGCCTCTTCCTGGCCTTGTGTCTTGGGCTGTTTGCACCTGCTGTCCAGGGCTCCACCTTAGAGCAGAAGGAGGGTGAAGCCGGTGGGAAACTCTCTCCAAGTCCGTGAAGAGAGTACTAATCCTCTGCATGTGTGCCCTTTCTTGTTCTTCTTCCAAAGTACCTTTGTGTCTGTTGCTGCATTTAAATTGTTGCAGAAAATCTGTGAGGGACAGAGGGATGTATATATAATTCCCATTGGAAAATTGGGAAACCAAATCAGAGAGAAATGAAAGGACTTTATTGAGGACTACTCAATAGCCGTGTTTGGCTGCCCTCACTCCCAGCCTAGTATCTGGAAAATAGTGGCCAACTCGCCTCCACACCTGGGGTGACAAGAAAGAAAGAAGAGACATGAATTTTGACAGTGGCCAGTAGAAAGCCAGGTGTACTGTGAGCACTTGATGAAGTCTTTGTTAAGTGACTGCTTGTTAGGCTCTGTCATAGGTGAGGCGAAGTGCAGAGCTGGAGATGAGGATTGTGGGAGGAAAGTTCTCCCAGGAGAAAATCCTAAAGGCACATAGGGGGCTGGTCCGAGAGGGAAGGAAGCCAAACAAGAGGCATCATCCCAGCCTCAGCTGATCCCATGGGGAGCTTGGGTAAAAATCACTCCTCAAAGTCTGTCCCAACTGGCCAGCAGCAGCCTTGGCTAAGGACACCGAGGGTTCATGCACCCCAAGCCCACCCAGGTCTCTGCAAGAACAATGGGTGCAGATCACGAGAAGCCCAAGGGAACAGAAGCTGGGAGAGGCAGAACACCCACAATGTTTGCCGCCAGACATGAAGTAAACGAGTTTCTGATTTCAAACCCTCACTATTCTACTTAAGTCATTGACTCAGATTTGTAAAATGTATGTGCCCTTGGGAAGTGCACAGTCCAGGAGAAAGGCAGTTGGGTGCTGTACACATCTATGCATAAAGAATGCGATCATATGATAGATGCTGTTTCAGAGATAGCACCAAAGTACATGGAGAAATCAGTATGAGGGATGAATTCTGCCAGGTCAGGGAAATGTAAGGTGTGCTTAGCTTTGGTCATATGCCTCCCCACTTAGAAAGCCTTCAAGAACTCTCCATCTCCTGTGGAATAAATTACAATAATTTAGCCTAACATTGAAGGCCCTTGGCTAGATATTCATTTCCCTGCTCTACTTGATTTGGAAGTTGAAGATTTCATTTCTATCATTTTAAGGATGACCCTAAATGTTTAAATTATATGCTTTAAGTCTAAACTTAATCCAAAATTTTTACCATCCTCCCAATACTCTGAATTTCTTCCATTCCCAATAATTCATGTTATTATTGTATAGTGTTTTCATTTTAACTTTCAAAAAACCCAATGGATTGGTTATTATTGTCATCAGATTTTAGAGTCTACTTACCAAAAATTTTGGTTGCTTCTTTCATACCATTGCTTCCTTCTGGATACAATTTCCTTTTTTTATTTTTTATGCTTTTCTTTGAAAGTATCCTTTAGTATTTCTTTCAACAAGTAAAGAGGTAGCATACTCTCTTTGCCCTTACTCTTGGATCATATTCTAGCTGGGTATAGAATCCTGGGCTGACTTCTTTTTTGCCTTCAGCACTTTGAAGCTATTATTCCACTTTGTTCCAGCCTCTACTATTTCTGCTTTTTTTTCCCCCTCTCAATGTGACTAATTTTGAGATTTTCCCCTCAGTCTTTGGGTTCTAATATTTCATGATGTTACATCTAAGAATTATTCATGTAGCTCTATGTGACTAAACAAAATGAGATATTTCTTTATCCTGTTTGGGACTCATGGTGCATCTTAAAGTAAAGATTTGTATCTTTTGTCAATTCTGGAAATCCTCAGCCCTTACCTCTTCAATGACTGTTTTTTCCTTATTCTTATTTTGTTCCTCTAAAACTCTTATTCTATATTCCATATCTCTTAGTATCTTTTTCCTATTTTCCATTTCTTTACCTCCCTGTACCTCATCCTGGTAATTTCCTATGCTCTATCTTCCATTTCAGTAAATTTCTTTTTGTCTACTATTTAATGCATCCACTAAGGGTTTTTTCCCCCTACATGTTTCATTCCTATAAGTTCTATGTGGCTCTTTTTCTCATCTGACTGTTCTTGTTCGGGGCCCTTTTATTTCTCTGGGTTTCCTAGTCCTTTTATCTCTCTGTGCTTTGTAAACCTACTCATTTTATTGTGTCTTTTGGATTATTTCATTATGTCAGGTTTTGAGAGTGCTGATTCTCCTACTTGTGATGTATGCCGACTCTACCTAGTGGTGAGTTGTTTCTACCTGTGGTTTGTAAACTTATTGTAAGCTTGTCTTCATCAAGGATTGTTTTATTCTATGGGTGGTCCTTCGCATTCTCAGTTGTAGAAGTACTGCTAGGAAGAATTTTTCATTTGCTGCTTCTGGGTACTCCAGAGGTTTCCTCAGTGTGGGATCAGTTTTAGAGGAAGTTCTGGGCTTGGGGACTTCTATACCATGGTATAGAGTGCAAGTTCACACCCCACACTAGCCTGTGATATGGACCTGGAGATCTGAGTCTCTCACAGGAAACTGGTTTTTGCTTTTTTTCCCCTCACCCAGAACCTAGGGCAGAAACTGATGGATGGATGTTTTCCTAATCACTCTTCCCAGAGGGAGCAGGGATTTCAATCCCCAAATCCTGCTTCCAATGGGTCTGAGGGCAAGTCTCCTGAACCCATGTGGATGTTATACCTGTACCCCTAGTTCTAGGGCTCCCTCCTCCACCCTTCTCACCTGCAGTGGCTTTGGTTTGCAAACTTATTTTGGCTTTAAGCTCTTTCCTTGTTTCTGTATCTTAGGGAGCTGTTTATTTCAACTAAATATGCATTTCATCTTTCTTATTGTATTTTATTCAAAATTTCTCTGTGGGATGGAGTGGAGTAGTGAATGGTCCATATTTGCTCATTCTGACAAGTTACTAGGCCCCTAGGTCCTAATAGTTTTAGTCAGAAAGTTCTTTTTGTGTCTTGTTTCCTGATGTATCCCAAGTGCCTCTTGGGTCAAATATTTGTTTAATAAATGAATAAAAAGAATATTCACTAGGGTGACATAATTCACCCAAACCTCTATGCCAAATATTTTGACAGAATTATAGTGATAAATTGAAAAATCCATAATCACAGTGTGATGTTGAACAAAACTTTTCCAGAAACTGATAGCCGAAGCAGACAACAAAATAACAAGGATACTATTTGAGTACATAATCAATAAACTTAGCTGAACGTGTATATATTTTTAGAACCCTATACCCAACCATTACAGAATACACTTTATTTGTTTAAGCACATATGGAACATTTAAAACAATAAAGCTAGAAGTCAGTAATGATGACCTAGACTCTAACCCCCAATTATTGGAAAATTAATAAAGCAGATTTCTAAATGGTTATTGAGTCAAGTAGAAAGTATAAAGGAGAAGAGAAAATACTTTGAACTGAGTGGCAATGAAGACAACATATATTAAAAGTTGAGGGATGCAGCTAAAGCAGTACTTTGAAAGAAAGTCATAGCCTTAAAGGTATATGTTAGAAAAGAAGGAAGGTTGAAAACAGTGTTAAGCTCAAGAAGTTTGAAGTAGAGATTCAGATAATATATGGCATCACAATCCACTGTGACAAGTTCTATTATAGATGCATGCACAGTGGAAGGACAGAGGAGGACCACCAAAATCATCTCAGAGGGGACAGTGGAGCCAGGAGATTCTTCCATGAGGACATGATGCCTGAAGTGGCTCTTAGAGGACATGCTGGAGTAGGAAAACTGACTAGGCTGGAGAGAAGGGTAAAAGAGGTCAAAGGGACCACATGGTATCTTCAGTGGCTTGAGAGAGCACAAGTTTTAAGAACTACAAAGAGCTCGGTGTAACTACATGTTCATGAACATAAGACCTATTCTTTTTCCAACCAGGACTTTTTTTTGTCATGCTAAGAAGTTTTAACTTTGTTTTGAAGGAGCCACTTAGGAATCTTGAGCAGAGGAATGACATGAGCAGATGTTGACTCTGCAGGACTGCAGGGGACTTTCATTCATTCATTCCACAAATACTTATTGAATGCCTGGTATTGTTCCAAAATTGTGCTAGGCCCATTTTTTTTTTTTTTTTTTTTTTTTTGTCATCCATCTTGTTTATTGTAGCAGAAAGACTGATACTGGGGTAAGCTATTCCTTTCCTTTAAACTTATTTTTTTAACTATGGAATATTTCAGGCATACAAAGAAAGCATATGTAATATTATAACCAATACAAATGTATATAATGTCTAGTGTAAGAATTAAAATGTTATGTAGTAATTAAGACAGTATGTGTACTCTTCCACAAGCCTTTTCCCCTTTCTACCTTCCACAGGTAACCTCTATCCTGAATTTGGTGTTTATCATTCTCATGCATGTTTTTACACTTTTACTAAATACATATATATTCCCAAACATATATAGTATTGTTTTGCAATATGTAGTATTGTGGTCCATGTTTTAAAACAAGATACAGATTTTATCTGTTGCAAGCCAAATCAAGGAGACTCTGAGAAGATGATTAACATGCAGGTAGTTTATTCAGGAGATTTTAGGATTAACACCTGTGGAAGGAACCAGGCTTTGGCATAGGGAGAAATTGTGCTAGGACCACTTTTTTTTTTTTTTTTTTTT
>JAQZBX010084866.1:0-13190 GCA_029593785.1 Cabassous unicinctus | reverse complement strand
TCTTGCCCCCTATTCCAATGTCTTCTTAATATCCTTAATTTCTTTAGCCATCTCATTGAGTTTATTAAGGAGCTTTGTTTGCACATCTATGATTAGTTACCTCAACTTTATGTCATCTGGAGGTTTATCTTGTTCCTTTAAATGGGCCATATCTTCCTGTCTCTTGGTGTGGATTGCCATTTTTTTTTTTTTGGTGTCTTGGCATCTGGCTTACTAGAATATTTATTCTCGGTTCAATTTTTCTCTTTAGTTTAGGGCTTCATGCCCTTTCTCCTTTGCTGGTTGTGTAGTAGGAGCCAAGGATGTAGGTGGTGCTATAAGCTGTGGAGGCTCAAACTGCCCTCATTGTCCCAGGGACTGATGAAGATTCTTGCACCCTTCTCCTTTGCCAGGGGTAGGGACAGAGCCAAAGCTGTGTGGAATAATCCAACTCATCCAGGCCTAGACTGTAGTTTCTCAGAGAGACTGATGAAGCTTCACACCCCTTTCTCCTCTGCCTGGGGCAGGGAGAGAGCCGCACATGTGGGCAGCAATCTATACAGCGCAGGTCCAAGATGACTGCAGTTGCCCTGGTAGACTTCCGATTATTCAGTCTGTGCCAACCAAATGTACCTGAGGTTACCCGGAGAGGCTGGTGCAGGGCCCTTCAGCTTCCTCCCTGCTAGAGGTGGGGTTGAAGCCTAGGCTAGGGGTACAGGCCAATCTGGGTGAAAGAAACTGGTCTCTTCCATCACTGTGATTTTCAGTCAGCCCAGCTTCCCCTCATGCTGGGGGTGGAGTCAAAATGGCAGCTACCAGCCTTTTTCTGACTTGGATGGGTTCAAATTTTAGCTATTCTTAGGGTTATACTTTAGCCAGCTGAATTTACTAATCAGTAGCTGAACTAGGTGGCTAACCATCTCTTCCTCCCCTGTTTTTGGGAAATGGAGCTTCCAATTCCTGCCACAAAATAGCTCCTGGGGTGGCTTGTGCTGTCAAAGTAGGATGATCACTGTCCTCAGTGTTGTGGCCTGTAGTTTCCCAGAGAGGCTGGCACAGTTCCCCCCGGCTTGTTCCCTGCCCAAGGTGGGCCTGGGGTTTAGGCTAAAGCTGCAGCTTGATCTAGATGGAAAGAAGGCAGGCCCCACCAGCACTGTGATTTTCATTCAGCCCTGCTTCCCCTCATGTCTGGCATGGAGTTAAGGTGGTGGCTACTGGCCTCTTTCTAACTTGGACAGGTTCAAATTTAGCTGTTCTTAGGATTATACTTTAACTCGCTGAATTTACTAATCAGTAGCTGAAGTTGGTGCCCAACCATCTCTTCCTTCCCCATTTTTGGCAAATGGATCTTCCAATTCCAGCCACAGAACAGCTCCAGCGGTGGCTTGTGCCTGCAGTGGAGGATGGGCACAGGCCTTCGGGGCATGGAGTGATCTACTTAAGAATTTTCTCTGCAGATAGGCAGTCTCCTCCTTCCATTCTTTCTAGGATGTTGCAGGATGCACTTCTGGTCTCCTGGAGGCCCCAAACAAGTGCTTTAGATAGCTCTGGGTGATTACTAACTGCCCTGTAGCTGGAGCTGATTCTAGGAGCTCCTTACTCTGCCACCATGTTGCTGGTTGTCTCCTTCTGCCTTTTTTATTGTTATTTTTGACAAGAGCCCCAAGTTTGTTAAAAAAAAAAAATGTTGCTTCAGCAAATTGTGCTGGACTACAGTAAATCCACATGCAAAAAAATTATGTGCCTCCTTCTTTCCCAAGTTAGAAAAACGTTTTCAAATGGGATACATTAAATAATATTTACATATAAACAAATCTGAGCATCTGAAATTATTTATGCTGAATGTTCATAAGAGTCATGGATATTCAAATCCAGAACAGAATGTCAGCCTGTAACATGGTTTTTATAAAGGTTAAAGCTATTTATATGGATACTGTTCTTTATTCACCATATCAATATATATTTAAGTACCATAGTTAGGTATATTATAAGTTTTGTATTAAATATATTAACTATATTCTACAATTATTTGTAAATTTATTTATTGCTAATGTTTTGAGGAAAAATACTTTTTTTTCAGTAGACTTATGAAAATATCATTCATACTGATCAGAATTAAATTTGTATAGAGCAGAGTTTTAAAATGCATATAAATAACACTAAACTTTTTTTCTGCAACCTGTACTTCATAGAATCTTTTTGAAAAGGAAATGAAATATTGTAGTCAAATGTGGACCAACAATCTATATATAAGAACCAAAGTTGTAAAATTCTTACAAGAAATCATAGTTGAATATCTTTCAGTAGACAAAGGACTTTGTAGTGCATGATGGATTTTTAGATTTTACCCCAAAAGTGCTAGAATAAAAAATTAATTAGTTGAGATTGGGTATATTCAAGGTATATATCAAATCAGAACAGCAAACAGCTGGGGCCCCTCCCCGATATTAGGAAGGGGGAGGAGGAAAGGTCATAAAAAGGCCTAAACTGGGGCCCCATTCCCATGTCACACTCAGAAGCACACCTGCAACATGTCTGGAGTTGCATATTGTTTTTCTTTTATTGTTTCTTAATAAACACTTTACTCCCTTGCCTATCCTAAAACCAAACCAAACAAGACAGAAATAAAATAAAACAATCACACAACCAATAAAGTAGACATCATCTAAACTACAAGTTTTCTGTATCAAAGGGCATTATGAAGAAAAAGAAAATATGATGTAGAGAATGGGAAAAAAATTTTAGTAATCCATATCTATCTATCCAAAAGAATTGAAAGCAGAGTCTCAGACAGATATGTCTACACCAAAGTTCATGGCAGTATTTTTCCCAAAAGCCAAAATGTTGAAACAAACCAAGTGTCCATTGACAGATGCGTATATAGATGAAATGTGCTCTATCCTTACAAAGGAATATTATTCAGCCATAAAATAAATGAAGTTCTGATATATGCTACTACATGGTTGAACCTTAAAGGTATTATGTTGAGTGAAATAAGATAGGCACTAAAGGAAAAATATTGTATGATTTCTATCATATGAAATCAATAACTTCTCATCTTAATGAATTAGAATTGATAAAATATGTAAACTCACAGATAGCAGAAAGAATGGGATAATAATATTAGAATTGAGATAAATAGAATAAAGAATATTTCAAAAAAGAAACCCCAACCTAAAATGTAGGTCTTCGGAAAGACCAATAAAACTGATGAATTTTTAACTAGATTTACAAATAAAAATAACTCAGGGTATAGACTCCCACATGCAAATGTAAAATAAAAGCAGGCATATTAATAGCCCCTTACAGAAATAAAAATGATTGCAAAAACTCTATGAATAATACTACACAAAAATTTGGAAAATCTTGATGACATTGAAAAATTCCTATGAGCACAGACCTTGCCAATACTGACTCAAGATGAAATATAAAATCTCACCAGATCTTTAACAAGAGATTGAATTGTAGTAAAAAACCTCCCCCAAAGTATAAGTAGAGGACCAGATAGATTCGCTGATGAATTGTACCAAAATTCAGAGAAAACTAACACCAACTCTTTTCAAACTCTTCCAAAAAATTGAAGAGGAGCCAATGTTTTCTAAACAATTCTTTGGATAAAAAATACCTTGATACCAAAAGCAGATAAAGACATCAAAAGAAAACTCTAGACCAATATTCCATATGATAATGATACAAAAATCCTTAGAAATGCAACTAAACAAAATCAATATAAATCAATTTATAAAGATGAAGTTAGATTAGTGCTTATGTTGGGCTGGGGAAGGCATGCTAAGGGGTGTGGAATTTTTCTTTTTGGAGTAATGAAATGGTTCTAAAATTTATTGTGGTGATGAATGCACAACATTGTGATTATACTAAAGTCAATGAGTATACAATTTGATAGATCATATGGCATGTGAATACATCTCAATAAAACTGCATAATAAACAAATAAATAATTGAGCAAAAATAGGCAGAAATAGCAGCCTATTAGTAGTATGGTAGGGGAAACATAGATTGAGAGGTGAAGAATTTTTTTGTTTGTTTGTCTAATTTTGGTTTATTATTATTATTGAAATAATGAAAATGCTCTAATAGTGATTGAAATGATGAATGCACAACTATGTAATAATACCAAATACCATTAATTGTACACTTTGTATGTTTTGTATGCTTTATTAATATGTACCAATAAAATTGATTTTTTTTTAAAAGAAAACTTTGGGCCAACATTCGATATGATAATAGGTACAAAAATCCTTAGAAATGTAAGTAATCCAAATTCAACATCATATTAAATGTGTTTTACCCAAAGTTTATTTATCCAAAGAATGCAAGGATGATTCTATTTTTAAAAATCAGTGTATATAATAAACTGATTATATATACTCAGTATATATAATAATAAAGGTAAAACTCTTCACTATATCATCTGAAACAGAAGGAAATTGATCAAGTTACTCCATGCTTTCATGATAAAATCTCTCAGAACCAAAGTACAGAAAGTAAGCTCCTCAAAATAATGAAGGACATTTATAAAAAAAAAAATACACATGGACATCATAACAAATTGTGAAAATCTGAAAACTTTTCCCCTAAAAGACAAAAAAGACAAAGTTGATTGCTTTGATCAATGTTATTCAACATTTTAAGGAAATCTAGCCAGAGCAAGTAGGAAAGAAGACATACTAGTTGTACAAGTTGGAAAGGAAGAAATAAAATTAGCGCTACTTACATGATCCTGTAGGTAGGAAATTCTAAAGAGTGCACAGAAAGCTACTAGATCAGAAAATAGCCAGGGTATATATTTAACATACCAAAATCAGTTGTGTTTCTATACATCATCAATGAATAATACAAAAAGGAAACTAAAAAACAATTCCATTAAGAATAGCATCTAAAACAGTAAATCTCTCAGAATTCGCTTAGCCAATTGACTGAAGGTTTTGTATTATCAAATCTCCCCAAAAAGACTGCTGAGGAAAAAAGAAGAGAAGACCTAAATAATGGCAAACTATTCCATATTCATGGATTGTAAGAAGTAATATGGTTAAGATGCAAATACTTTTCACAGCTAACTATAGTGCAATGCAATGCCTATCACCATTTCAAGAGCCATTTTTGCAGATATTGAAATGCTGATCCCTAAATATAAATGAAATTACAATGGGACACATATAATAAAAAATCAACATAAAAATATAAAGTTTCAGACCTCACAATTCCTGATTTAAAAATGTAATCCATAGCTATGTGAATCAAAAGAGTATGGTACTGGCATAAGGACAGACCTATAAATAAATTGAACAGAATTGAAAGTCCAGGAATAAATCCAAACCGCTATGATCTATGGCCCACTGATGTTTGACAAAGGGTTCTCAGTCCAGTTAATGGGGAAAGAGTAGACTCTTCAACAAATAGTGATGGGAAAACTGTATATCCATATTCAAAAGAATCATGTTGAGCTCCTCTATAACTCCATATGCAAATATAACATGGATCAATGACCTAAATAAAAGCAGTAAAACCCCAAAATTCATGGTATACAACATAGCAGAAATATCAAGACCTTAGATTTGGCAATGGATTCTTAGATATGACACCAAAAGCACAAGAAACAAAAGAAAAATCGATGTCATATATCATCAAAATTAAAAAAATTTGTATATGAAAGGACATTATCAAGACATTGAAAGGACAACTTAATGGGAGCAAAATGCTTGGAAACCACATATTTGGTAAGGGTTTTATGACAGTTTGAAGCTCTTTATGGATCTCAGAAAGGATCATGTTCTGGAGTAAGCCTGCATGTGTCCAGAGACCCAGACCAGCAGAACTGCAATTGTGTCTTTTTTTTTCAGTTTATGCCTTTAATTTGTCTTCTTTTTTTATAATTATTTTTTTTTTAATTTTTAAAAAAGCTTAAGATTATATAAACGCTACATAAATAATATAAGGGATTCCCATATGCCCTACTCCCTCCCCACCCCACACATCCTTCATTAGTGCGGTACATTTGTTACAATTGATGAAACCATATTGAAGCATTGCTACTAACCATGTACTACAGTTTACATTATAGTTTACAGTTTGTCCTGCAAATTTTTGTAAGTCATGACAAAATAGGCAATGGCCTATATCCATCACTGCAATGTCATGCAGGACAAATCCAATGTCCAAAAAATGCGGCCAAATTACACCCATTTTTCCCTTCTCCATCCCTCAGAACCTCTGGCAGCCACTGCCTTTATTTCAATGATAAAAGTTCTTCCATTGTTAAAATGATGATAAGTCTATAGTGGAATAATAATGTCTACTTGAATCTATTGTTCATTCCCCAATCTTGAGGATTTTGGGATAGTGATGCCCACTCTACTTCTAATTGAGGGGGGTATTAGATATCATGGGGCAGATGAATGGAGCTATCTTGCTTGCAATTGCAAACTCTCTCTGTTCCTTTGCATGTGCATTGTCCATCAATATCACCTTGTTTGTTGTCCTAATAAGTACACCCAGGAAAACTGAAATCATGAACAGATATATGTACACCAATGTTCATAGAGGTATTATTCACTAGTGCAATTCTGTCTTGCACATGTCATGAGTCCAGGATCATTAGCAGCTGGTCTTCAGTGAGACATCATCTCTGATGATGCCTTATTTGGACATTTTCATGGCCTCACAACTGTAAGCTTTTTACGAAAAAAATTCCCCTTATAAAAGCCAACCCATTTCTGGTATACTGCTCCCAGCAGCCTTTAGCAAACTCAAACAGGAATTGGTACCAACAAAGTGGGGTGCTGCTGCTATGCAAATACCAAAAATGGTGGCATGGTTTTGTAAATAGTAAGGTGTAGATTTTGGAAAAAATGTGAGATGCTTGATAGAAAAGCCTAGATTGCTTTGAAGAGACTGTTCACAAAATTTGGATGTGAGGCCTTAGACAGAAATGATAACTGGAAGCAAGATGATCCTTGCTTTAAAGTGGCAGAGAACTTGGCAAAACTAACTCCTGATAGTCAATAGAAGGCAGAATTTGAAAGTGATGAGCTTGGATATCTAGCTGAAGAGATTTCCAAACTAAATGGGAAAGGGCAACCTGGCTTCTTGCAGCTTATAGCAAAATGTGAGAGGAAAGGGATAAGCTGAAAACTGAACTCTTTGGCAGAAAGAAAGCAGAAATCAATGGTTTGGGAAATTCTAAGCTTCCAGCAAATGAGTCCCCAGAGAATAGGGCCCCATGTGAGGACTTAAGTGAACTTTGAACTAGCCAGTCATTTCAAATCAGGGTTGGAAATGCAGTTATTCAGAAGGAATTTGTGGAATGTTCTATTGTTTGCTGGTTGGGACCCCTGTGAACTGCATGGGAAACCAACAAGCTTTATGCAAGTTCTCTATGAATGAAGGCACTACCAGCCTGGACTAAAAGGGACAGAAAATGGAGAGATTGAAGGAAAAATGACTTCCGGGGCAACACTGTGGAAGCTGAGGTCTGGACTTAAGACATTTTCTTGGGCTAAGAGAGGAACCTCACCCATGTGTGTGGAAAGGGTGAGTATGCCCCAGCATTTGAAGAGGATACGCCTTTCACCCAGTTATTCAGGGAGAGTGCTGCTCCAGGATTTAAAGAGGGTGTAGACTATACCCTAGGGTTTGGGTAGAGGTAGATTGCCACTGAACAGTTCTGGGTGGGTTTGGCACATGATCTGGAGATTGAGGAGAGTCTGGATATCACCACTGTGTTCTTGAAGGGTGAGGCCTAGAGCTTGGCCATAACCCAGATTCTTCATGAAGGCAGAAATGAAAAGAGGGCTGTTGAGCAAGTCCTTGGAAGGGGTGGGTGTTCTGCTCCATGAGGCCCTGAGGAGAAGAAACCATCATTCTATGGATGACTCTCAGACTTTGAGATCTAATGGAGTATGCCCTGCAGGTCTTTGGAACTATTTGCGAACTGTGAACACTTTTTTCCTTCCCATTTCTCCCTATGAGAGTGGAAATGTTCATCCTGAGACTGTCCCTCCTTTGTGTATTGGAAGCAGATAAATTGTTGTCTATGTTTCACAAATCTACATCCAGTAGGAAATTTTGCTCCACGACAGACTGCATGCCTATATCTGATTTTTATAAGATTTTGTCCTTAGCATAGTGACTGAAATGATTTAAGTTTTGAAACATTGCAATGGAATTAATGTATTTTGCATATGGAAGTACATGTCTTTTTGGGATCCAAAGAGTGGAGTGTGACACTTTGAAGTTTTTGTGGATCCCAGAAAGGATTATGTTCTTGTAGATGATCCACTCTTTAGCTGTTGGACCTTTTGATTGAGTTGGATTCAGTTGGGTTGGTCTTTGATTGGGTTGCTTCAGTGAGATGTGGCCTAGGGAGAACTGAAATAACAGAGGCACAGATTAAAAGTTAACTGAGACAGAGAAACCCTGAGAGTCTAAGACAGCAGACCTGGAGGCCAGAAGCTTGAATCAATAGAAAACAAAGTCTCAAAAAGATGAAGCCTGGGGGAGAGAGGATAGATGATCCATAATAAGCACATGAAAAGATGCTCAAAATCATTAGCCATTAAGTAATGGCAAATCAAAACCATGTGATACCACCTTACACCCACAAGAATGGCTATTACTTATTATTTAATAGAAGGAAAATAGTGTTGGAGAGGATGTGTAGATATCAGAACTCAAATGTATTGTTGGTGGGAATCTAATATGATTAAGCCACTGTTGAAAGCAATATAGCTTTTCCTCCAAAAACAAAATATAGAATTGCCATATGACCTGGCAATTCCACTTACAGGTATATACCCAGAGAAAGTGAAAACAAGGTATCAAAGATATTTTTATAGAAGCATTATTCATAGTAGCCTATATATATATGAATAATCCAGTGTCCATTAACAAGGGAATGGATAAGAATGGGATACATATATGTAATGGAATATTATTTCAGCTATAAGAAAGAAATTATGAGACATGCTGCAACATGGAAGAGCCTTGAAAACATTAGGCTCAGTGATATAGGAAGCACATAAGACAAATATTATATGATATCACTTACAGGAGATGACTAAAAATAGCAAATTCGCAGAGAGAGAAATCAGCTAGAGATTACTGAGGCATGTGGGCTGGGGAAATGGGGAGTGGTTGTAAAAAGAAACATCAAATCTCCTCTGTATCTTTTTTATTCTGTACTTTGAACAGTAGTCCTTAATTCCAATAAAGTTAACTTGTTCAATATTTTTATCAATTGGTTTCATTGCAAATTAAACTACAACTACTTTATTTTGCTCTCAGATTCTGTATGTAAAGAGTTTGGGGAAGACTAAGCTAGACACTTCTCTCTTGTGTTAGTTCTTTTTGGATAGGTATTCCTGTTCCAACAATTTCCCTAATCAAATCTGTGATCTTATGTTGACTATCCAGATTTCTAAATAACTAATGTTTACTACACCATAGTGCTAGGATGATTCCAAAGATTCTCATTTTGCATGTTCATTTAAAACCATGCAAACGCTGTCCTTGACAACAGTCCACTCGGGAATGATAAAGGCATAAAGCCTAGTAGGCACATACTATACAATATGAATTATACATATAGGTAATGGTAATACAACCACAGACTATTCCTTCCAGATACAGTTTCCAATCTGAAGTTCAAGAATGAACTTAGTCTATTCTGCTATGTTATCTCCAAATCCTGGGCCTTTCATTATGCCCTCTCTATCCACAATGGGAGTCACTTAAAATTGACCAACAGTTTCTAGTAATCTTGTAATATTTGTGTCCTACCCACAGGCCATTTCATCCAAAACATTACATAAGACTTTGAATCCTCTGGATGGGAAAGAATGGGAGGATGAGCATGTCCAGGTCCTTTAGTCAAACTATTTGAATTCTATGGTTTTAATTGATGGGTAGAGTCAGCCCATGTTCGTGTTTTCAATTATTAATTATAATCCTCTTGATTGGATTTATATTTTCCCAAGTTAATATTTATGGAGTTAATTTGACAGGGTTCTTTAAGATGTGTGGTTCACAGCTGGAGCTGGAGCCAGTTTTTCACCCTCTAAATGCCAATAATACCCTCTCAAATCTCTGGTAGTAATTCCTCAATTTCCTCATTTTAATTACATTTTTAAAAGTCATCTAAAAGTTACACCCTGTCTTTTATACACATTTTCTCCTTAGTTCTATTTTTCTTTCATTAAATATATTTATTTTTAATTGTGGTAGAATATTTATAACAAAACATTCATTTTAGCTATTTTAAGTAGACAATTATTTGATGTTAAATATGTTAACAATACTTTCACCACTATCTATTTCCAGACTATGATATTATTAATCCTTCCCCAAAATTTAGACCCAAGTTTTGTTGTCTAAACTCACCTATTAGTTACTACCTCTTGACTAGTTTCCTGTCCACTCCAAGAGTGAGATTACATATAGTGCAAAAAATTATGGAGTCCCCCATATCAGGCTATGTGTCCACAGCATTAAATAGGGCATGTTTCTCTGACTGTAAAATCAACTTTCTCAGGGTTGCCTGCAAATACAATATTCCTACAAATTCAGAAATTGTGTTCCATTTCTTAGTCAATGAAAGAGTAGGCAAATGCCTCTTTGAGGATAAATGTACCAAACCCTCATCTTTACCCATTACAAGCCAGTTGTCATGCCTTTCAGAAAATTTGGCTCCTGAAAGTTTATAGCCACTTGGGAATCAGTATCAGTCCAATGATCCCTTTCATTCAGCTGTATCTAGAATTGGCAATGTGCCAACCAGTTCTCTTTTCAGAGAATGTTTATCATCATAGGGTTATCAGACTTCTGCTCATATTTACTGGTAAAGTGTTCCGGTGTTTTAACAAAATATCTTTAGGATTCTGTGGTTACCTGGCTGCAGCATTAGCTTCCTTTGCAGACTTCCAGGAGATCAATGGTGGAGTCCTTTGCATCCGAATATAACAATGCTTACCCAGATGGCCATGGAAACTTGAGAAAGCTTCTACTTCTTTACTCCTTTATACATTTTCTTCTCTTCTTGCTTTATGGTTTTAGTTTTCAGCAATTATGCTAATAAGAGGCACAGGATGGTATTGTTTTGTTAAGTTTTCCTGTGCTTGGCATTCTTTGTCTATCTACTTAGCCATTTTCCCTGGGTTGGGTTTAGTTAGGGCTTCTTAGGCTTTTCATTTGGGTAAATATACATGTATATATCAATTATAAAGATTCATTTTCTGGCTATTTGAACAACATAAGTTCATGAATTTCCAAATTATTTATGATAAGCAAAGCATGTTCTAGAGAAAAATTCCTGGTTATCCTCCTGCTGAAAAACAATCCTATGTTGTTTGGTAGAGTCAACATTTTTAGGGCATCCCTGAAAAAAAGGAAAGAGTTAGAGACCTACCCCACTAATTGATACAGATGCATAAAGATATAGAATTATTATATTTCTCTAATTATTTAAACTTTATTTACGGTGTCTTGGCTATATTGTGATACTTTTTCTTAAAGTCATTTTATTCTGATATTAATACAGAATTTCCCTGTGTTCAATATTTCCCAAAATGCCTTATTCTTTATCTTTCAATTTTTTCATGTCATCTTAGATTCTGAAAATATTTCTCCATATTTATTTCATAATATGAATACATTGCTTCACATATCTTAAATTCTTATTGACATAAATCTGTATTTCTTTTTCTTCAGACTCTGTAAGATTTGGTTCCTTGCCTACTTAATGGTTTATATGCGATTATATTTTTTCCTAAAATTCCAGGAATCCTTAGGTCTTTTGAGTAACCAGATTAACTAGATATAACTAGATATAGATATAGATATAGATATAACTAGATATAACTAGATATAATTTCATTCTGAGGATGAATGAAATTATGCCCTGAGTAATAGGTGTAATATTTATGTTTCTACCAGAGTCATCAATTCTGCTCTGTCAGACATATCTTCCATTTCCTACTACTTTTAGTTTTACTGACAAGATTTCTCCACAAAATGTGCCTCTGTTTGCTTTTTCAATTTGTTTTGTTGGCTTTTGAGGATATTCTTTCTTTCTGCAGTACAGCAATATTTTGAAATGTATTGTTCAAACAAGATACAATTAGAGTGTAACAAGAGCATTATTTTGAAAATGCATTCCCACATACTGTTAGTACCAACATACTTCTCCATAGTACCAACATCTGCTCCTGACCATTCTGAGGATGTTGATTAATCATATTTTTAAAATTACTCACCTATTTCTTAAATTATTTCTGTTACAGCAAGTATAGTTAAAGAAGTTCTTCTATCTAGATTTAATTTCCCAGTTGAACTCTTATTTTCTGGAGAATTTCTTCCCTTAGCTAGTTAAGTATACCCAAGGGTAAAAGGCACAATTCAGTTTGGTGAATTATTGAAAGAAGAATACTCCTCAAGGCTTGGCATTGTAATTTAATATCCTTTCCATTCACCTCCTATACCATGCCTTTGTAAGTTCCCCGTGAGGCAATCTGCCTGCAAAGAACATCCCAGAATGCCACGCTTTCAAAAGCTTTTAGCCTTGAAGTTAATGAGCATGTAAGAAGGAATATCAGAAAGAAGGAATTTGCAGTGGTCATCCAAAGCTCTTCATGTATTCTTATTTTATCCACAACCTAATGATTCTTACTAACTTCAGGGGCAGAGCTGGGTTAGCCTGTGATGATATGTCCATGCCCGAACAGTTTTGAGGAGACAAGTTAACATCATTTTCCCCAAATAGTTTCTTATAATTTAATCCCTCTCACAACACTGGGCTATCAAGACACAACTTCTTTCTGCCTATGTAGGTTTCCTCAACTGTTTATGTGATTGTTTTGTTTTGTTTTTTATCTATTTTTCTGTCTATCTATCTATCTATCTATCTATCTATCTATCTATCTATCTATCTATCATACCTGTCATATCTATCAATCTATTTACCTACCTACTTATCATTTATCATTGATTTTTTTTCTATTATTTTATCAATTATTGATTTTATCCAGATCCATTGCTTAGAACAGTATCAGTTCAAGCATCCTGTCACCCCAGCCTTTTTGGAAGGGGCCTTTTTTCTTTAATTTTTTTTAACTTATTGATGACATCTATTTCTTTAAATGTTTTAAATAAATTTACTATTTTCTGGATTCTAACTTTTAGAGATGTGGTTCCACATC
>JAQZBX010084865.1:0-13200 GCA_029593785.1 Cabassous unicinctus | reverse complement strand
AAGAATTTTAGTACGTAGGAGATTTTACAGAAAAAAACCTGCAATTGAAGTGGAGGCATTTTAGAGATTAGGAAGGGGAGAACAATGGGTTGGCTTAAGGATATAAGAACTCATCTGGTAGTCTTGGGCGTCTTATGACTGAGTTCTCAGGACTCTAAGGCATGAGAAGAATACTCTGGTGATCTCAAAGTAGAAGATGGCTAAGCAGTTCTAATTATGGTTTCCTTGTGGTGACAGATTTCTTAGCCCATTTGTAGAGCCGGTGCCACCAAGAATATTGGGAATGCTGTCATTGTCCCTTTCAGTCATTGAAAGCCAGGGAAGGCTTTGGTGTTTCCTAGGACATAAGTCTAGCACCTTCTTTCAATGAATGCAAGGAGGGACAGCAATCCACTGCCTAACAGTGATTAGCACTTAGTTTTGGCTCAGTGGATTTAAGGAGAATGAAGGATTGAATGGATTAATGAAATCATTATCAGGACCAAATAGGAAATAAGCAGAACTTTGTCTATTTTTGGTAAATAATAAACTATGTGGACTAGAATGTGGGAATACGTGAGTGAGCATCCTTGAAAGAAAATGACATAGGTGGAGCAAATGCTTTTAATAATCAATATTCTCTAAAGTCTGTTAAAATTTTATTTTTATGGATAATAGCAGAATGAGTTTAAGATTTATAGATGGGCCTTGAATAGTGGAAATACTTAAGTAATATGCTGGCTAGTCTATGGTTAGCATAGTCCTCATAAATTCAGAACATGTGGGAGGGAAATGGATAAGGGTGAAGATTTTTATGGCGATGCTTTTACATTTAGAGAACATTCCAGATCTGACGCAAATAAGTTTCATATGAATATAAATACTGGGCTCAAATATTGGAAGAATACTGACATGGAGAAAAAATATTTTTAAGGAATGAATATTTTAATATGTTAAGCTTAGTTTATTAATGTAGTGTTTAAATAGAACTGAGTTAAAAGTTACTTTCCATAGAGAAGTACAATGCAGTTTTATCTCTGTTCAGATAATTTTTTTTCAGGCCATTGATAAGCCTCAGTTATGTACTCAGACTAGAGGTTTAAGTATGAATGACTATATGAACCCAATAGTGCAATATTCTGAAAGTTTACTGAAGGGTATTTAGTTATAGTTCCAGGGATAGACATTTCATGCTTCATTTGATAAAAGAGAAAGTAGTCTGCCTTAAGCAGATTTTTCTTTAAAACTCTCACTGCTCTATACACAAATGTTAGTGCTTCAAAGTTTTCTTGCCTAGCAAGATATTTCGGTGTGTTGTCCATCAAATAGATATTCTTACAGCACGAAATCAGGTAGGCTTCAGGGTAAGGAAAAAATTTAATGTCAAGCTTAAATGGCCCAGGTGCTTAAACTGCTATTTTTGTTTTAGAACACTTTGTTGTTTGTTGCTGACAGTGGCACTGAATAAAGATACTTTAATTATTTTACAATAAAAACTTATTTGTACAATGTGTTCTGGTTTTAAAGCTAAATATAAGGGAGTATTCATGAACTAAACCTTCCTTTAGTCACTTAAATTCATATGAATGAAACATTTAAAAATTTGCATATAAAAGAGGTAAATTAATTTTTACAAAATGTTTAACTCTGAGTTTACCACACTAAGTAGTTGAGGGGAAAATGGCTAATGGGATTGTGGCTGTCTACACCTACATCAACCATCTTATCTCTACGTACCCTGGCAGCAGTAGACTTTTCAAAACTAGATTCGGATGTATCTAGCATTATTGCCCAGTGCTGAACTTCTGTGCTTAGATTCTAAAATAGAAATGTATTGAAAAAGAAAGCAAAAGAAATGTCAATTTTGTAAAACATCAGTGCTCATTTCCAAATTGTGTGTTTATATATAATTTTCTTTTTTTTTTTTTTATTATTTTGGCAGATAGCGCTAATGAATAATATGAACTTAATGCCACTTTTCTACCATACGATCACATTGCCATGAAAGCAGTAGCCGTAATGTTAGAGTCAAATTCAAACATATAGATCCTTCCAAATCTTTGGTAAGGGATGTTTACACCTGAGCATTTTCAATATACATTTTTTCCATTGCTGTAATTGTGAGTTTGAAATGACTTCGTTGGTAAATATCTCTTTACTTAATTCCACTTAATAAGCATTTCAATTGACATTTTGTTGCTCAGAAACTATGATTTTTATTTTACTTAGGTATATTCTATTTTAAACATTTCCTTATATATAGTTCTTTTAAAATTGATGTAAGCAAATTTAGCTGTAAATTTGGCTCACAGTTAATTTGGTCTGTTTAGAATCATATGAAGGGAAATACATTCATCTGAAAATATTTTCTTAAACCACAATTGAATTTTAAAACGATATTAATTATAATTTAAAGTAAATTGAAAAACAACTAAAATTTAAAAATTATCATCAGTCTTGAATAAGTTTATCATTTTCATGTGAGGGGACATATCCTAACCACTCAGATATAACCATTCTAAGGCAAGAGTGAGAAGTAGAAAGTGCAAGTATGTTTGCACTTGTCTTTTTTGATGTAAGAAATAAACATGGGTAAAAATAAAGACTGGTGGGAAAAATTAAAATTAATGTGTCTTAAGTTATGGAGAACTGCAAGAAGGCTACAAATGGAGTGTAAACATTTCGTAGCAATAGAAAGTACAAAAGGTGAGAAAAAAGTTAAAAAGAAAACATAACTTATCAAACATATAAAATGCCTGCAGACATACATCTTAATAGACCTATTTTATCAATAAATGTGAGTGGGTCTATGTTAAGAATGGAATGGTGGTAGGGGGACACGAATGGAAGCAGGGAGGCCAATGAAAAGCCATTGCAATAACTGAAGCAGGAGAAAACAGTGGGTTGGATCTGGGCTGGGAACCTGGTGAGATGTGATTGTATCTGTATTTATAAGCATGAGCACAACATTCTTTGGCAGAAGGTCCTGCAAATGGATTTGCCATTTTCTGATAGGAAGGAAATCAATAGAGGACACTTAAATGAGAAGGAAAAACAAGTAGTTTGATTTTTAGAAGTGGTGCATTCAGGATGCCTTTTTAACATCTGAATGGGTGTCATGTAGGTAATATGAGCTAGCAGTCAGTAGAGTGGTCTGAGCTGGAGATAAAAACTTGTGATTCATCAGTAGCTGAATTGCTTATGAAGCCATGAAACTGAATAAACTTGTCTAGGTAGCAGCCATTGAGTGAGGAAGCCAGGCAGCTGGGATTAGTGGAGAACCAGTTAAAGAAGCTGTTTAAATGAAGAGAGAATGGTCAATTGTGCAAAGTATTTCTAAGAGATCTTATAAGAGGATGTTTGACTAATGTATTTTGCCTCTTGGAGGTTATTGGTAATCTTGAAAATAGTAGTTTTGGTGAGTAGTGTAAGCAGAAATCTGATTGGGGTAGACTGGAAAGATAATGGGAGGAAAAGAATAGTAGATGTGAAAATACAGTATGATTTCAAGAAGTTTTGCTCTGAAGAGGAAAAAAGAAACGGGATAGTAACTGAAGAGGGATGTAGAGTCAAGGAGATTTTTCTCTTTGTATTTTTTCCCTTTTCCCCACCTTCCAACACTGCCCCAAGTTAGGACAAATCGGAACATTTTTGTAGGGTAAAGAAAGGTCTATTGAAGAGAGGAAAAATGATTCAGAAGAGAGAGGGGAAGAATATTAATGGAGAAATGGCCTTGAGAAGGTGAAATAAGCAAGGTCTAGTACAAGTGAAACGCTTTGCTTTCTCTAGGAGAGAGGTAGTTCATCCTTAAATGGAAAGGAGGGTAGATTATTGAAGACAAAGCAGGTGTCCAGGCACATGAGGTAGGTAAAGCTGTGGAAGGATCTCTTTTGCTAATTTCTATATTTCCTCAAGGTCAGCAGCTAAGAGGAAGAGAGGAGAGATGGGTGTTGGAGCTTTATGAAATAAGACAAGGTAATTATCAACTAGATTGGGAGAGTGGGCAGATCAGAAAAATATGGTTTGATATTCAGGTGGCTCTAAGAATCTGACATTGAAGGGGAGCAATCAGCATGCTTAGGCATTTTTTGTCTAGTGATCTTCAGCTGTAAGTCTGCAGAAGAGAGGTGGATTTAACCAAAGTTGGTATTTAGCCAGACAGGTAGAAGAAATCAGTGAGGGCCTACAGAATTAAGGGTGTTTGCTGTTAAGGGGTTATACTGATGAGTCTTGGTATGTAAGCTGCTAATTAAAGAAGAAAGTGGGGGACATTGGCATGGTAAGAGCCAAGAGAGAGCTGTTGGGATCAATGAACTATAAGTCTGAATGAGGTCAAAGAATTATGTGTGTGGGGGAGTACAGGGAACAAGCTGAAAAGACAGGGATGGGAGTTTGAATGAATTTAAAATATGCAGTGTTTGCAAATGTTGATATTAACAACATATAAAATAAGACCGAGAAAATGTCTTACAAAGGTAGGCGGGAGGACAAGATCATTGGGAGAGAGGAGGTACGGAAACAATTAGGGCAAGGTAAACACCCACACACCCACACATACACACTCGACTTATTTGTGGAGATTGATGGCATGGCTGTTAAAAATAATGATTGTTTGTTTGTTTAGAGAAGTTTATATTTAATACACAAAATCAGATCTACCTTTGAATGAATAAAACAATTTCTGATTTATCAATGGATAATGTTAATTTTTTTCACTAAATGTAGATAGGAAAGTTAAATGTTGTATTAAAAATATCATCCCTTTTCTCACCACATACACAAAATTTACTAAACATGGATTATAGCAGAAAAGGAAAAGCCACAATTAGAAAAATTCTCAAAAGAAAACATAGGAAAACTTTTTCAACATTAAGTTGGGAAATGATTACTTCCATAAAATATCAAACACACACATGCATGTGTGTTTATATCCAAAAGAATACACCATTAAGGGAAAATAAAAGCCCCCAAATAGAAAAATTATATTTATCTCCAAGAAACAATTTGTAGAATATATCATCAATCAATCAATCAATGAAATAAAATAATTGGTCAAAAAATAATGATTTTTAATAAAGAAATGACTGACAGATCTGCAAAGTGAAATAAATAACAACAATTATACTGCACATGCATCTGTCTCAGAAACAAACACATCAAGTAGGCAAAATTGAAATATGGAGGATTTGAATTGCACAATTATTAAATGAAAGCTCAGTGTTTGTGTGTGTGTGTGAGAGAGAGAGACTGTATGCCTGTGCATATATCCATATGTTATTTTCAAGAACATATGGTACATTCAAAAGAATTGGCTAGGCCATCAAGGAAGACAAAGAAGAAACATGAAAAGCATAATGCATGTCATGTCCTCTAAACAAATGAAATAAAATTGCTTTAAAAAATGTCCACATCTCTGGAAACTTTAAAAAGTTATATTTATATAAAAAAGAAAAGCTGAAGGAAAGACATAAAAAACTTATGACAATATTAAAATACATCATCAAAATTTGAGATGTAACTTAACAGCACTTGTTAGAAGATTAAAAGCAACAAAGCAAACAAATTAAAAAGTCAACTTTTCACTGCATGAATTAAAAAAAAAGAACAACACAGCAACCCAAAGGAATGAAAAGAAAAGAAATATTAAATATGAATACACAGGGAAGCGGGTGTGGCTCAATCGACAGAGCTCCCGTTTACCATGTGTGAGGCCGCGGGTTCGCTTCCCGGGGCCTCCTTGTGAGGGCAGGCCGGCCCGCGCGGCGCAGTGGGCTGATGCAGCGGGACCTCACAGCAAGGGGGAGATAAGCAGACAAGGAGAAAACACACAGCTAATGGACACGGCAAACACAAGCAGCAAGGGGGGGATAAATAAATAAATAAATAAATAAATCTTTTTAAAAAAATATGAATACACAAGCTAAAAACAAAAAATTTAGAAGACAATTAAGATTAATCAGTACCAAGAGTTTGTCTTAAATTTGGTTTTGTAACAGTGTCTGCAGCTGCAAGCAAGATAGTTCCATCCATCTGGCCCATGGGATCTAAGCCCCCTCTCAATTAGAAGCAGAGTGAGATCAGCATCCCCAAATCCTCAAGATTGGGGAATGAACAATGGACTAAAATAGACCTATTATTATTCTAGAAATGGAAGAACTTTTATCACTGACGTGGAGGCAGTGGCCATCAAGATTCTGAGAGATGGGAGAAGGAAGAATAGTTGTAATATAAGGGCATTTTCAGGACATTAGAATTTTCCTGCATGACATTGCAATGATGGATTCAGGCCATTATTTTGTCACAAATTACAAAATTGTGCAGGACAGAGTGTAAACTATAATGTAAACCGTAGTCCATGGTTAGTAGCAATGCTTCAAAATGTGTTCATCAATTGTAACAATTATGAAGGATGTTGTTAATATGGGAAAGTATAGGAGGGGGAGGGAGGGGCCATAGGGATATCCTCTATATTTTTTATGTAACATTTATGAAATCTAAAGCTTCTTTAAAAATAAAAAAAAAATAATAAAAAAAAACATACATACAGATGTAAAAAAAAAATTGCTCTTGTAATAATACAAGCTAGAGAGACCACGGAAATGATTGATGAAAGGATATTAGTGAAGATGTAAACAAGATTAAGAATTAAAAGTGGGATTAATCACCAACTCAATAGATATGTTTAAAATTGGGAATTAATTGGATTATTTATGGAACATTCATGAAATGGATCCCTATGTATCCATGAAAAAGAGCAAGATAGAATTGATAATGGAATAAACTGCAAGATATATATTTTAGGTCAAGAAAGAATTGTGTCAAAAACTGTAGAGCATGTTAAAGATCGGACAAATATAATGATATAAAAATAAATACTATTTGTGTGTGTGTTTGTATGTGTGTGTGTGTATAGTACATTAAACGTTACCGGATACATTTCTTTACTCTCATGTGCTAATGTATCTACAGATATTGTTGTGGAATCAAAATGCCATAAATATGTAAATTTTTATATGTGTGACCAAATTGCCCTTTAAAAAAAAAGTCTTTCTTATAAATGTATAGAGTTTTCCTAGAAGGATGCACAAAAGCTTCTAGAAACAGTTGTCTCTGAGGTGGGAACTAAGGATCTGGTATGTATATGCCATTTAAATTTTCATTACATACATTTATATTATTTCATATTTTAAAATAGCCATGTATCATCTTTTCCATTAAAAATTGTAAAAATACACTAACTCTTTAGAGGCTGCCCTCAAATATAATCATATGGTGTGTTTGTGGTCCCCTGGAAGGGCTCCTCGAACTCCCGGTGGCAAGACTCCGTGTAGGAGCTGTGTGTACATTGCGAAGTCCTTGCCTTGTTTAGAGCTACTTACTAGGCCCTAGGAGGATCAGAAGTCTTGGAGTGGAATTTTAAATGCTAGGGGAAAATTCATTTAGAAGCTGAATCCTTTTTAAAAAAGAAATATACTCAACTTATCTGAAAAAGTGTGATGGCATGGCTGTGAAATGAAAGGCTGGGAAGCATCGTAAGTTTACTAAGCTAGAGCAGAGCAGATGCTGAGTGGTGATTAGGAATGCGGTCATAAAGGTGGCTGGAAGATTCCAGGAAAGGTGCCATAATTACTGATTTTAATTGGATGCAAAAAGCAATTATGTCTTGCTATGTGGTGGAAAAGACGTGTTGCCATATAAACTTGAAGAGTAGGATCAAGCTTGCTAACATCTGACAGCCTCAAGATAATGATTTGGGTATGGAGAAATAGTTTTGAGGTTATTTATTGAATTTAGTAGCATCAATGGTCAACATTCAAATCTATTTTAACGTACCTCATGCACACTTTGAATACATAAATAAATTCAGTGATGAAGCAAAAGCCTTTGTCTCATTCAGATATTTTAAAGTACAACAACTCAAGGCAGGGTAAATATTTGGGACTTGACAAATATAAGAAGTCGAAGCTAAATACAAGCCTTGACTAAGTGTCTAATTTTTCAAGTCACTCTGCCCCACACTTTAGTGACTTGTTTTGTTACCTGCACACAAAATTAACTTGTCCAATGTGATATTCCTTCAAGGACCTGGAAAACTAAGCTGAAGTATAGATTCATGTAAATATGAGAAAGAGTTTTTTGGGTTAATTAACCCTTACCAAGTAGGAGTTTTAATGCTACAAATCACATTTGTTCTCCAGAAAGTTTTGTGAAAAACATTGAGTAGATATAATAGGTTCAGTTATTTAGGTAGTGTGGGTGCATACATGTGTGTGTATACATTTACATACTATTATGCACACACTCTCTAACACATTCCAAAAAGAATTTAAAGCAAAATGACCACAGAGCAGATTAGAATAACTAAAGAAGTGGCTAACAACAGGCACTAGATTATTTAGAAGGAAGAGTAGCATTTTTAGGAATGTGACATCAGGGAGTTGCACAAGTCTCAAATCTGTCTTCTCTAGGTGAAACTCTTGTCTTTTTAAACCAAAATCAAATTGAGCTCTCAGGACGAGGGAGTTAGCAAGCAGGGATCCACTTACTAGAATTTGGCAAGCAAGTGGTTCTCTTTTGTTATCTTCCTCCTCCATTACCCTCAAACAACACATATCCAGAGATAATGGATTATTTAGGATCCTCATTGCAGGATTAGGGTTCCCTTCAATAGGAAAGAGAGGATGTGGTTACGTTGAGATTTTCTCACGCTCATCTTGGATTCAACTCATCAAAGAGGAGATGCATGTTCTACTTCTTGTTAGTGAGGAGAAACTAAAGCAGATTGGTTACTTTCTCTGTAGGATCTTATGCAGGAATGGAGGATGGTCCTAGACAAATCTGCTATAATTTGAGCTTTACTGCCTTGCTTGAGTGGGTCTGAGAATTACTTCTGTTTCTTAGTCACTTTGTACTACTAGATATGTGAACCCCAAACCCTGCTAGATATTAGAAGACATGGTTTCCACCTCCGCAAGACATTTGGAGAATTGCTCCTAAATAACTATCAACTAATGGTTGATAGTTCATTAGCGCTGCATCGTACATAATGTTTACATCTAAAGCAGCTGGGGAAAAGAGATGGCTTTGGGGGCAGGAGGAGCTGGGTTGACCTGGGTTTTAGGAATGCCTTAGCGTGGTATAGACTTGAGGAATGTGTAATGAAGACAATGCCATAGGAGCACGTGGGACTTAATGTATGTAACACATACCCTGTAGCACCTGCTCTACATGGGGGAAGTCATGCATGGTCACTGGTAACAATAGCGAAAAAGAGGAGTGGTAGGAAAAGGAAGAATATTGAAACCATTTGATGCAATTAAGGAAACCATTTCAACAGTGGTTACCCTGAACTGGTTCTGAAATTTTGGGTGGGATTTTATGAGACGTAGGCAAAAGCAGGAAACTTCTGAGGTCAAGGTATGAGTCAAGGCACAGAGATATAGAAATACAAAGTATATTCTTGGGGTTGCTTTTCATCAACTGAGCCTGGGGCGGCGAGAGCAGGCGATAGAGCTGGGAAGGTGATTGATGTTATATTGTAAATGTCCTTGAACGTCATAGGAAGGTATTGAGAGTCGAATCCTAAGGCCGCGGGAGGCCTTTGAATATTATTAATCTCGGCTGTTCACTACCCTACTCCCCAAACTCCAGCAGATATTTTTAAACGCTGTTAACAAGTGCAATACAGCAAGTAGAAAATGATGCATTTGGGAAGTGACACAAGAAATAAAGAGCCAAAACAAAGGGAGTGAAGGAGTTGAGGAGGGAATCTGCTCAAATTGTTGACAGTTTGTAGTCTCCCAAACAAACTTACTTAAACAACAGTGAATATACTTAGCACAGAAAGCTTACTTTAGATAAGTAATAAAATATATGTAATTGTATGAGAAGTGACTAAAACTGTGAAGATAATTTGAAATTCCAACTGAAGTATGTGAAATTGTATTAATGTCCATTAATTTCTTGAGAATTCAAATGTCATTTAAACTATGTAATTAATATTTATAGGTTCTTGTGTCACAGTTAATCAAGTTTGCATGTGCTTTGCCAATGTCTGGGAATTGGCTAGTCCTATTAATAAATTGATTCCTCACATGGTTTTATCTGGTAGATTACATTCATACAGTATGCAGAGAGCCTGGTCTTAAGATTAAGTATTAGCAAACCTCTGCTGGTGGATATAATATTTGTATAGATAAAAGTACAGAAGTCCTTTAATTTGGGGGTACGTAACCATTGGGTTATTATCCCAGTTTAAACCTAAAAAATTTTCAGTGTTTCAAAGGTAATCATTACCACTGGGTTCTTGAGAAACAGGTGAAGAGGGTAGGGCTTTCATTCTGTAAGTCTATGTCTGGTCCTTTTGTGATGGTAAAGTAGCTGTTTTTTGTCATACCGACAGGTGCATCTTTTGAGAAACGCTGGCGATGAAGTTACCATCACTGTTCAGTATCTCAGGGAAGCGCCATCATTTCTGAAGCTCCCATTAGGTAAGAAGAAAGGGGAGAAATTCAAGGGAACTATAGAATTTCCTTCCTTGCCACATTATTTATCCAAGTGATATAGCACGTTCAGGAGTATAAATCTTTTCCTGAGCATATATTCAGAGAGAAGAAAGATGCAGATTGATACCTGAGCATCTGTTCCTAAGACATTCTGCATTTAATACATCAAGGTTTTCTAAATGAATGTATCTCCAGACTGCCACTTGATTCATTAACTGTATGTTTCCTCCTTAAAGTAAATTCACTGTGATTATGTGTATCTATTCCTACGCATATACATATATATAGAAACAAACTTTTATTTCAAATATTCATGTTTACTTAAGTAATGTTTAAACTAAGAAAGAAAATAATGAAATCTATATCATGAAATGCCTACAATATTTTCATACAGAGCTTGTAATTCTCTATTGTACTTGAATTAAGATCTAGGTTTTAGTTATATTTCTTTACCTATAAAGTATTTAAGGAAAATAGTTATTACTTTTAATTATTTTATCCAGCTATCATCTTTTATAAAAATTTCCCATTATCAGAATGGGTTGGCTTAACAACAAGAATTTATTTGCTCAAGTCTGGAAGGCTTGCTTCTTCCTCCCAGGACGGGTAGCCTTTTGGCTGGCTGGCAGTCCTTGGGTTCCTTGGCTCTCCTATCACATGGCGATGTCTCCTTTCTCTTGTGAGTTCTGTTGACTTACAGCTTCTGGTGCCTCCTTGTGGCTTTCTCTTGACAAGGACTCCAGCAATAAGATTAAAACCCATCCCAATTCAGTTGTTCACACAAGGTCATTTTCACAAGGTCACACCCACAGGAAAGTGGCTTAAGATTAATATTAGTTTTGCTCCCATCTCAAGTCCTCTCAGATGCCCTCATTTGAACTCATTGCTTAGGCGTGCTTACCCCGCCCCCTCCCTCCCTTCCTCCCCCGGGTACTTTTAACACCAGTAAATAAGGAGCTTCTTTGTTGGCCTCAGAACTTTGAGAAACCCTTTAAAACATCTACTGTCTCTCTGGATTAACTTCAAAATTTCTCAAATTCCCATGGGAACCGTGCTGTGCATATTTTTTCTATTTGAACTTTTGCTTATTCTGGGGTACATAACTTACTCGGCTACACTGCGAGGTGTCTTGAGAACTACTCTTTGTCAGGCACTTTTCTTAGCAATCAGAAAAAGTTCAATCTTTCAAGAGTTTGTAATCTGCTAGTGATTCCAACACTGTAGAACTTAATATAGCAGTGGGAAACAACCAGCCTGGTAGATAAGTGGCTCACTCAATTTTCAGTGTCCCCTTCTTCTCATTTGTACTGTTATTTTCCCTTCCTTTCTCCTCTTGTTTCTCACCTGTGAAAGAATGCACCCTTTCCCATCCCATCCTTATATGATCTCCTCTAGCTGTTTTTTTTTTCTCTCTCTCTTTTTAGTTTTCTCTCTGTTGTAATGCCTGCCTTCCTTTACTTCCATAAGTGGCCCCCACGTATAGTTCTCTGCTATGGAGAACTCTGGGGATCAAATCAGTTGCTGAATATTGATCTTGGGGTAAAGTTCATGTTAGAAAAGAAAAAGGGGGCATTGAAATCATAGTCCATTTCTGCTTTCATCTTCCTGACTAACCCACAGCAAATCAATTTCAGTTACTCCATTTTTCCTATCAGGCCACAGTAGAGATAGCTACGCTTCTCACAATTCTTAGAAAAATTGATATTACTCCCATTAATATAAAACTATATCAATAAAATTCATCACATCTGCTTTTTTAAAAGATCAGTATCTCTACTAGACAGGAAAATATTAGCAGTCGATGAGAGTACCTAGTGGATTCTAGGTTAAAAAGAAGAAACGTTAGGATGGGGTTGTTCATGCAGAAAGGTTAAGCATTCCCAAGGTATGAGAAAGTGGAAAATATTAGAAATCAAGTCAGAAGTTCAAATAGAAAAAAAGATCATGCAGAGCACTGTGATACATGCCATGGGAAATAGAGAAATACTGATGTTAATCCAGAAAGACACTAGATTTATCAAAGGATATCTCGAGGTTCTGGGAGCCCCCAAGGAAACTCCATATTTACTGGTGTTAAGTGCACATCAGGGTGTGCACACTTGAGCAATGAGTTCAAATGAGGGCGTATCTGGGAGGGTGTGGTGACAGGAGCAATGCTAATATTCATATATTTGGTAAAATGTGTAACAATTAAGATTGAAGGGATGAAAATACCGCAAGGTGCTGCACAGATTTAAAAAAACAAACAAAAAAGACATAGTGGATGGAAAAAGAGAAGGATGGATATATTAAAAAATGAGGAGAAAGCGCATTTTATTTCTGTATCTGAAAGGTAAGTTCAAATTCTCCTTATAGTCTCTATCTCAGAGCCAATTATACCAAATCCTTAGAGACCAATGAATGGAGCTCTTAAGCATATTTGAGCAGTTTGAAAAGAGAAAGGAGAAGAAACAGAGTTGATGGAGGTGAAAGAGGATTTAAAGTTTGGGGGACGTTATAAAGATTAGATCAAAGAAAAGTGAATAGAGAGAAAGTTCTATCACTTATGGACATCTCAGTGACTTCGACAATGAAGAAGGGTTAGACAATGTGGTCTTTCCATTTTCAATCCCAGAATGAACACCTTTAGGAAAAAGTGATTGTAAGAATTTAATCACACAAAGTGATTTGTTATCTCCTGTCACAGACTTGTTTTTGTTGTTGGTGTTTTTTTTTT